>JBAMAV010001058.1:0-127889 GCA_037043315.1 Amiota communis
TAATCTTATTCCCCGTTTGGTATCGGCAGCATTAATAATAGTAAGACCCAATATTACATCTTTAGGTAATTCCGATGCTAAATATCGTTCCACCACAGCACAATTCATACTACGCATAGCCCACCTGAACATAGACATCCGATCGAGCTGGTAATGATACCGCTGAAGTCAAGAACACTAGATTATACCTCGCTTCATTAGGCAGATAAAGAGGCAAACTACCCCAATCAAATTTCAAACGCATTTCTTGCAGATCGACTAATGCTCTCTCCTTCTTCGGGAAATCTAATCCCAGAAACGATGGTGTTGTACCATGTACCTGTGATACTGACACAAACAAGTCGCTGCAGTTTACTTAGTATATTTACTGCATTCCTTTGTTTGACTTTAGGCCACCATGCAATGGAAGCATACGTGACTATTGGTCTAATGACCGTAGTGAATGTCCAGTAGGTTATTTTGGGATTTAGACTCCAGGTTTTACCAAAAAGTCTAGTGCAAGCAAAGAATGCCCTTGTAGCTTTTTTTGTAACCTCATTTAGATGTGGGTTCCACGTTAGCTCTTTATCAAGGGTAACCCCTAGATAGTTCGCTGTGTTGGAAAATTGGATTTTGATGCCATTTTACACGAACATTTGAGAGTAATGTTTCTCTTCCTGATGAATGGTACCAGCACAGTTTTTGATGGGTTAATGGAGAGCCCTTTCTCACTGCACCATTTATTTATTATTTGTAGGGCTTGTTGCATGCGGTCAGAGATAGTCTGCTCATGCCAGCCCACAATATATACAACTAGGTCATCTGCATAACCTTGTGTAATGAAACCTAGACCATTAAGCTTGTAGAGGAGTTTATCTATCTCTAAAGTCCACAGAAGTGGAAAGAGTACACCCCCTTGTGGGCAACCTCTTGTGGCTGTGATAGATTTTCATTCTCCTCCAATCTGTAAATTAATAGTCCGAGATTCAAGCATTATCAAAAGTATTATCAAAAGCTCCTGATATGTCGATAAATGCACATAGAGCTATATTTTTGGAATCAAGAGCCTTTTCAATGACAGTTGTTAGGCTATGTATTGCAGTTTCTGTTGATTTGCCACGTTGGTATGCAAATTCAGTTTTTGCAGAGGAAAATTTATAAGATTGTTATTCCTTATATACTGATCCAAAATTTTTTCTATTGATTTTAGGAAAAATGAGCTGAGACTTATAGGTCAATAATATTTAGGTAGCTGTTCTGGCTTTTGCACTACCTTTGGAATGAACACTACATTGACTTCAGATATTAGAATGAAGCTCTTCAGCTTCTGATTCAAGCTCTGATTTTAAGTAATTATGCTTATTTGAGCAGTTAATACCATGCTGTAGATAAAGGTAAAAGATAACCCAGTTGGTTTTCTTGGGATTTCTGTAAACTTTGGCTTGTGTTACAGTTGCACCTACATCAAACCGTATGTGCATATGATCCGACATGGATGTTTCCTGTGACACGTGCCAATTTGAGACTTCCGATGAGACATTGTGACTAGCAAGAGTGAGATCAAGAACTTCCTCTTAGATAAGCAGAGGCAAGGATGACCTCATGATGACCGCCTTTAGGTCTTCAGAAATAAACCTTGAGAAAGGAAGAAAGGTTAGTTATTTACTAATTAGAATCGCCGCTCTAGGGCGATTCTTATTGGTGGCATTATTTGTATTTTGGAGCCCTTTGATGACTCCGTTATATGCCCATGGTTCTTCAATGAAAGCTACATCCAAAAGCTCAGCGTTAAACCTCCTTGCCAGTATATCTGAGGCAGCTTTGGCACGATGGAGGTTTATCTGAAGGCATCCGAGTTGCCTTGTATTGCTGCTGGGCTTGCTTTGGGGAAGAACCATTAATTGGCTTTTTTACGGGAACTTGCCGCCCTCTTCTTCCCTCTGTTGCTACCCAGCAATATCGCTTCTTATGCGGATCTATAGCTTCCCTTTTTAGCACGCTGGTGATCGCGGCATGTGTTTTTGGTGGCAGCATGAAGCGATGGTCGCATTCTTATGCCCTCCTTAACCTGCTCACGTCTTGCTGTTGGACCAGATGCAGAAGTAGTTACTGCAGCTACATTAGAGCGCTGTGGTTGCTCTGGTATTGTCTATGCAGTAATCGTGGATGGACACTTTGAGCTTTTGGAGCTCGATCGTGCCTCAGAGACCTTACCATGTGTCCCATCATTCTCCTCACTTTTATTCTTGGGGCGCATTTGTATTCTACCGAAGCCATAGTTCAACCAGAGTTGATTTTTTCTTATGACTTCGGCTGAGATAGGGTCTATGGCGAAGGTAATTTCCGAGACCGTTCCTTTACGCACTCTGTTGAGGGCTCGCCAGTCGTTCACCCTTAGGCCAGTGTTCTGCCCGTTCAGAAGACCTAGTATATCTTCAGTGGTAGTACTGTCCAGTTCAGGGAAGTAGCCAATGTAGATCTGAGGACCTGGTATTTCATCCTCTTCTACGATCTTCAACTCGGCATCCTTCCACGGCCTTAGTTTAAGTACTAGTGCCTTTAACCAAGTGACTGTGTCATTATTACCACAGGAGATAACTAGCCATCCCGAGCGGAAAGTACAGCTATTAACGACTGGTTTTTCCGCACGCGATTGATTTTTTCTAATCGCTTCTAGGATGGTGTGCTGTATGGCCTTAAGTTGTTCAGTAGACCATATGGTGTTTGGATATTTAGGTGGTATGATACCCAGTTTTGTGCTGCACGTAACATCTTTATAGGACATTTGTGCAGTACTCACCTCCCCTGCAAGGGTAGGCCCTGTTGGCTCAGGCCTTGTAGGTTCAGTGGACACAGCTGTCCTATTTACCGTTACTGCAACCGTTCCTACGCTAGCACTTTTAGGTACGCTTTGTTTTGGTGAGATACTGCTAGGGCGTCGACGCTTCAGAGCAGTTAGCTTTTGAGCAAGTGCTCTAGCCTCTTCAATGCTATGCCCTTGGCTTAGATGGAGTTTAAGGCGTCTACGGGCAGCACCACATAGCCGCACCTTTTTGACGCCATCTACCGTCTTTTCACGGATAAGGGTGGGTGAGTCGAGAAGATTATCCTCTTCCTCTTTTGTAAGGTTGTCATCGGGACCTATATCCACATTGTCGACATCCATTACAATGCTTTCGCTGCTTTTGGGTAGGATATGTATGGCCTTATCCGTTTGCGATAAAGAAAGCACTTCTGTAATTTCTGTAGAAAGGTCACTATTGACCTGGTTTTACTAGGCACTACTGCCTCTTGTATAAAGGTGTTATTGATTTTCTCAGCCATTTGGTCCCATGAGTAAAGGGGAATACAAGTCCACCGCAACAGTGCCCCGGTGTTACGGTAAGGCTTAATTACAACCAGAGGGTGCCCGGTATCTGAAGGCCACCGTTTAGAGACACACTTACGTAGTGCCATTCATCCCATAGGCACGGTACGAATAACACCTGGGATTACGGGTTTTATCGAGTTTGCCTCTCTAGATCCGCCATTTTCAGTTGAAAGCAGGGGCACCTCGTGCAGGTGTGGCTATTTACCACAATGGTTGGTCTTTAGGCTTTCAGCAATATAGCCTTTCGCCTCTGTTTGCACTGCCCCGTAGACAATCAACAATCATCACAGAAGTATTACAAACTTAGCCCCCTTTCAATGTTGAAAAAAGTATTAGTATTAGGTATTAGTTTTTTTTTTAAATTTATTGTTATATAATAAGAAACAAATGTACTTCATCAATTGGGAAAGAAAAAAAAAAAATAGTGATAATTGAAATGTGCAACAAATAATTAAATAAGAAAACTTAAAATTAATAATAAAACTCATATTTTATTAACTTACGAATAATACAATAAAACTTAATACAACAAAAAATATATAACTGGCGCTGTAAAGATGTTATCGGACCGGCGATCGTTCAACCACACTGGAAACTCGAGGACCCTTGATTCTATAGTCAGCTGTTAAATGCGATCATCTTTTTCTTACATTAAAACAAACAATTGGTTGTGAAAAGCTATACTTTTCTGATTATTTGATAAAAATCCCAAGAAGCACATAGTCTAAGGACTTAGATCGACAAGATATCTAACCTCAATATGCAATTAACCAAAGACTTCAGAGTGAGCGTGATCGTGTTAACCTTTAAAAATCAAGTAAATCAACCAAAATTAATACATGTTCAAGTTGCTGCAACCGCCAACCCAACAACAACAACAAGAATAAATAAAACATCAGCCGCAGTGAATTTTTTAAACCAATTGTTATTATATCGCTAATTAAAGTATTTGAAATCTAACGCTAAAACCAAAGGTGTTTTAATTAAGGTGCGACAGCAAAGGCAAATCAGGACAGAAACCAACTCAAACTGGAAGAGAAAAAGCCCCAGAGCAACTTTGTTCATCTTTGACGTTCACGAAACGTCACAACATATTTGGCGCCCAACGTGGGGCGCTCATCCAGTCTACACGTAAGATTAACGGAGACCACACGCTGTTCGGACTTAACCTAGCAAAACAAGTGTTTATTACGATTTTTATATTGTTACAAATTTCACAATTTGTCTGACAGTTTTAAAATAGCACAAACTAGAAATCTGCTGGCAGTTGGCGAGCGGCTACTAATTGGTGTTGTGTGAGGGTGATGCGGCATGTGTGGCGATCAAACAGTGGCAAGTGGCGACGTGCTGATCCAAAGGTGACTCGCAACTCGACGCGATGATCCAGCAGCAACAGGCAATGCAAAACAAAAACAATTACTCCACGTAACAATCAAAAACTATAACGTACCACAAACACAAAGATAATCACTTCTTGCAGCCAGATTCCAATATCGTTGCTTCAGTCCAAAAATCCAATAAGGTGTTTTTCTCCTGGTCAAGTTAAAATCATCAAACAAAATCCTGCTATTTTTTTCTTTAATGTCCAGTTCAATTTCTTCTTCATGTTAATGACTTCTCATTTTGTTATGGCTTCCTCTTCCTCTATCCTGATTCAGCTGTTCCTCACCAGGGCTACTTACATTTATTAAAGTGCTGCCAAGGTGTCCTGGAAATGATCGATAGTTATCGATCATTCTTGTAACATAGCCCCCTCCTCAGACTCGTGCCTCCTGACCGAGATCACATTCCGTTCCCCGATGTATTTGGCCAGACGATTAACATGTACCACCTTAATACTCCTTTTATCCGAAAGACGTATTTCGTACACCAGATCTGAAAGCTGACGAATAACTAGGACTGGTCCAATCTAATCAGTCTGTAGTTTTGGGCATAGCCAACTCGCCGTGTAGGAGAATAGAACCATGCTTCTTCTCCAGTGACAAACTGCAATGGATGTGCACGCAAGTCATACCTTTTTTGGTGTTAATCGCCGTTTTAGGTAGATGACCCCTCGCCAAATCGTGCACAGCACTCAAACGTTTTTGAAGACTCCCTGCGTAATTAAGATAAGTTGTTGAATTTCCGGGCGGCGGTCCATACAACGATTAACACGGCAGTCTTATTTCTCGACTCATCAAAAACAGTTGAACGTTTAGTCCCCAAGGCTAATAGCTGGTCCCTGCCACCTTGATTTCTATCCACAAATTTTGCAAGATAGTCCAACAAAGTCTTATTAAAGCGTTCAACCATCCCTTCAGACTGGGTATATAATGGCGTCGTTCTTGTCTTTTCCACGTCCAATTAACCAGGGCAGGCTTGAAATATTTCAGATTCAAAATTACGGCCCTGATCTTAATGTAGTACTAATGGCACTCCAAATCGGCAAAAGACCTGCTGGATCAACGCTTCAGCAACCACCTCGGCCGTCTGGTTAGGCAACGCTATACACTCAGGCCATTTCGAGAAATAGTCCATTATGACCAAAACATACCGATTTCCAAGTGACGTCTTTGGTAGTGGGCTCAATATGTCCACTGCAATACGTTCGAATGGTGCCCCCACGCTGCTAGGAAACAATCGACCAATTGTTCTTTAAGCAGGCCCCTTCTGAGCATTGGACTCCATACATCGAGCACACCATAATGTAATATCTGCACTTTGACCTATCCAGAAGTAGCGTTGCCTTGTTTTTTCGAATGTTCTGCGGCAACCGAGATGACCTCCTGCTGGGGAATCATGTACATAAAAAATTATTTCTGATATCATTGACCAGGGAATTACTACTGTCTGCTCTCCATCCTACGCGTCTCCATCAACACACAACCTTCCGATTTGAGCTGCTCAAGCATACTCCAATATGCCTTAATATCTTCGTCTTCACCCCATATTGTACTTCGTACAATGAAAGTGTATGATTCAACTTTTGTTGCTCTGTCCAGTCACACGGAAGAGTACGAATCAACAGCATCCTTTTCATCAACTAGTTCATGACTCTTTCATGCTCCACATGGTCTACGAGAAAGAGTATCAGAATTTCCATGCTTAACTTCAGTATGATGTTAAATCTCTATCTGATACTGCTGCAACCTTTCAATTCAATGCGCCACTTCACCTTTCGGTTCCCGGAAATTAAAAAGTCAACGAAGTGATGCATGATCTGTCCTTTGTTGCCAAAACTACTGCTAACAATTATCTACGGGCCACGCAGTAATTACGTTCTACCTTTTAAAAAGTTTTGCTGAAGTATTCTATAACGCACTCTACACCATTTTGAAGCTGACTGAGTACGGCACTTGCACTTCAATCAGAGGCAGAGGTATCCAATATGAATCTGTCACTTTCGTTAGGAAATGTCAATATTGGTGTTGTTGTTAATCGTTCTTGCATAATTACGAATGCCTTATTCGCAGAATCACTCCAAATAATCTCGCGACGTAGCTCTGTAAGACTGTTTAGAGGCTGTGCAATCTTGGCAAAATCAGCAATAAACATCCGATAGTACGAACATAAGCACGAATTTCTGATTTGTTATTTGGTGTTGAACATTCTGAAACTTTTTAAATCTTTTCTGGACACACTTCCAAACTTTTACGACCGACTATGTGTCCCAAGAAATTGACGCGATGCTTATAGTAAAAAAATGACACTTCTTCAAGCTAAGTTTTAAACCAGCTGCCTGCAATAGTGAAAACACCTCATCTAGGTGGGCGACATGATCTTCTTCTGTCTTTGAATGTAGAATTATGTCATCGAGATAAACCAATGCTGATCGCCAAGACAAATTTGAAAATAGTCCATACATCAAACGTTCAAACGTAGCTGGGGCATTACAAAGTACAAAAGGCATTACATTAAGTTCATACAAGCCCATTTCGCAAGCAAATGCTGTTTTTGATCGTGAATCAACGTCCATCTCAACTTGCCGAAGACCACTTTGCAAGTCCATAATAGAAAATCATCGAGATCCCGCCATGTCTGAAAGTAAGTTATCCATACGAGAAAGTGGATATGAGACTTTTCACGTTACGTCATTAAGCCTGCGATAATCAAAACAAAACCGCATTGGCCCATCTTTTTTCTTGACGAGCAAAATTGGTGATGACCACGGGCTGTTAGACTTCTGAATTATGCGCTGCGCTTCCATGTCTTTGATAAGCGATACAACTTCTGGCCTCTTTGCAAGTTGTACTCGTCTTGGTGGTTGTCGTATTGGTGCAACTGTCCCAGTGTCGATGTGATGATATGCCAAATTAGTGCGACCTACATCGTCATCATCTTTTGCGAATATTTTAATATGTCGTTTTACCAAATCACCGAGTTTATTCCTTGTTCTTTCCGTCACTTCATCATTCATATTTATAGCCAATTACGGATTAGTTTCATCAGAAATGCTATCACTTTGCACCACTTCAGATTCCTCCCACTTTCCAACAATGGTATTGGGTGCCAGCTCATATTCTTTTTCTGCAAGGTTTAATAATCTTATTCCCCGTTTGGTATCGGCAGCATTAATAATAGTAAGACCCAATATTACATCCTTAGGTAATTCCGATGCTAAATATCGTTCCACCACAGCACAATTCATACTACGCATAGCCCACCTGAACATAGACATCCGATCGAGCTGGTAATGATACCGCTGAAGTCAAGAACACTAGATTATACCTCGCTTCATTAGGCAGATAAAGAGGCAAACTACCCCAATCAAATTTCAAACGCATTTCTTGCAGATCGACTAATGCTCTCTCCTTCTTCGGGAAATCTAATCCCAGCAACGATGGTGTTGTACCATGTACCATCAAAAATTCCTGTCTGACTGGTTTCCCTCCTATTTTAAGCTCCACACTAGATTTCTGTGTTACTGCAAAAGTTTCGTTAGGAGGGCCTCTCAATGAGACGTCACAATCATGTAAAGTAAGACGCGATGGTGCTTGCTCTCTATTTTAAAATGAGACATCTGCACCTGTATCCACGACCATCAGAGTTGGCTGCTTTTTAATAAAAACGTGGCAGTGAAGACTTCGTTCGCTACGTTGAGTTATGTGATACTCTGGTATGTTATGGATTTTCTGAAGCGAGTCCAACAGTACTGTTGAACATCCGTTGTTTCAATTATTGAGGGCTAAATTTTCCGTCGTCGGTACTTACCTTCTTAGGCCGACGCGAACGGGTTTCCCTGTGGCTGTTGAATTTCACCAACTTCCTGAGGATTTTCTGCATGCGACACAGTACGTCCTAGTGGTCTGCGTTGACGACTATTCGGGACAGCTTGCTTTACATTGTCACTGAGAGCATATTCCAAACATTTTGGTCGACTAACAACAACTAGATTTTGAATTGAGGTTTCACGCAGGCCATCTACAAATTGTTGTTTCAATATAACATTGTATGCTGGTAAAATTGGACCTTGAAAAGCGCTTTGTGCTAAACGCTACAACTCTACAGCGAAATCTTGCATCGACTCATGTGGTCGCTGTGAACGGTGGCGAAACAGTTCGTAGCATGCCTGTTTGTCTAACAAGAATCTGTCCCGCATGAGGTTACGTACTTGCTCAAAAGTCGGTGGAAAGAAACGCGGAATTGGCTCATACAAATGCATGGCCACGAAATTTTGCTGTAATGCCCATCAATTTTTTTGCTGGGGTCCAACTATAAAAATGGGCCATGACCTCCAGTTGGCGCTTATAATCCAACCATGGTGAACTACCGTCAAACGCAGGCAACATTGATGATGAAAAGTTGGTTCTGTTATTAAATGGTTGCTAGCATCCATGTAACATGTTGATGCTACTGAAGGTAATGATGCAGTTACTGGGTTGCTTGGGTTGTTGTTGAAAGAAATACGCGGATTAGTTAGTTTCTCGAATGTTGATGTCTGCTTAGTGCTGTCAGACATGCGTGCTTCTAAAGTCCGCTCTAGTACTCCAAACAAATTGTCTAACCGATCCTGCATATTCTTGGCAATAGTATCGGCTAATTTCGATGTGGATGATTGTCGTGGCATGGTGAGGCTCTTTACGGATGCCCGTTCGAAATAATAAATTGATTTAATTCCCACACCTGACACCAATATTACAAATTTCCAATTTATCTGACATTTTTAAAATGACACAAACTTAAAATCTGCTGTCAGTTGGCGAGCGGCTACCAATTCGTGTGGTGTGAGGGTGATGCGGCGTGTGCAGCGATCAAATGGAGGCAAGTGGCGACGTGGTGATATAACGAAAGCAAATGGCGACGTGATGATCCAAAGGCGACTCGCAAATCAACGCGATGATCCAGCAGCAACAGGCAATGCCAAATAAAAACAATTACTCCACGTAACAATCAAAAACTATAACGTACCACAAACACAAAGATAATCACTTCTTGCAGCCAGATTCCAATATCGTTGCTTCAGTCCAAAAATACAATATGGAGTTTTCTCCTGGTCAAGTTAAAATTTAAAAAAAAAATCCTGCTATTTTTTTTCTTAATGTCCAGTTCACTTTCTTCTTCATTTTGTTATTTTTTCCTCTTCCTCTTTCCTGATTCAGCTGTTCCTCACCAGGACTACCTGCATTTATTACAGTGCTGCCAAGGTGTTCTAGAAATGATCGATAGTTGCTGCTAGAAAAACCAAGATGTACTTTCAACAAAGATTAAACAAGTTAGAGGCCCTCGCTAAACAATTTGAACAGTCACATAAGTCTTTAATATCTCTTCACTGTCCAAGCGCCAACCGCTATTAGGTATATCTGTCGGTTTTTTGTGCGATTTCCAAAGCCTTTGAACCAATTCTCACATCAACACCTTCTGACTCAACGAAAAACGCAACTGCCAACAGTACAACCATCGCACCAGCGTCAATCGTTCAGTTGCCGAAACTATCAGTGCCTACGTACTCATGCAAATTTTTCGAGTGGCCAGAATTTTATGATGCTTTTGTGCAACTTATCCATGACACCACTGCACTATCGGATATTCAAAAAAATCACTTTTTGCAACAGGCAATTCCTGCAGACCGTGAACAAGACATACGACAAATGAGTCTCACAGGTTCTAACTATGCAACTGCTTGGAATCTCATTATTAAACGCTATAATAACCCACGCGTACAATTCATGTATCATATGAATGCACTTTATGAATTACCATCTGATCTTAAGCGAATGATTAACACTGCCAACGTTTGTATAAATGAATTCAAGCGTTTGCGCATTAACATATCAAATTGCGATCACTGGATTGTCCACCACCTATTAGATAAACTTCCAGCAACTATACTTCAGTCCTGGGAGCACCACTTGGGCAACATCGTTGACAAACCCACTTTCAACACTTTCGAATCTATTTTCAACAGTCGCCTTGTTAGTATTGACGTGATTGAGAGACACAAACACTGCCCACCGTCGACACAGTCTACCCTAAAGACTGACTTCAATCGATCATATCACAAACCTTCAGGCAACACATCCTACAAAGGTAGTTGTTTCCACCAAACCATTGGATCTGCTGACCCCAACTGCTGTAAAAACTGCAGCGGCAACCATATTTTGCGTCGTTGTCCTGACTTCTTAGCCAAAGACTGTTATGCACGGAAAGGGATTGTGGATCGCACAAAGGCATGTCTAAATCATTCTATGGCGCAATGCTCAAGTTCAAAAAATTGTTTGCAATGTGGTCAACGACACCACACTCTACTACATTTTCCTCAGCAACCAACAAACTCAATGTCACAACCTTTACAACCATCAGCAACTGCATTTACTCTTGCTATTAGAAATGCACCAATCACATCTAACGAATATCCTGCCAGTACCAATACGACCCGACTAACCACTGCAGCGGTTTCTAGCGCCTCGCACGATAGTACTTGCCACTGCACTTGTACACCTACAGAACGATGCAAATGGTCAATTCTCTAAAGTCCAAGCGCTCATTGACCATGGTTCCGAGGGCACCCGTGTTACTGAAAGGGTTGTACAAGCACTAGGACTTCAACGTTCCCCAGCGCAGGCTGAAATTAGTGGTGTTGGCGAACACTCCAAGAATACACGCTAGCACAGTACGGAATTCACAATCAAGGCCTGCACACAAACTTGCTTTGAAGTGTTTATGGACACAGCCTTTGTATTGCGATCTCTAACCACTAGGTTACCAAAGTCAAATATCAATATACAAGATTGTCATCATTTAAAAGGCCTTTCTTTAGCCGATCCCGCTTTCACCCAACCAAATCGTATCGACTTACTGATTGGCGTAGATGTTATTCCACAACTGATGCGCCCAGATCAACCGGTCGCCCAAAACACGCATTTGGACAACTCCACAACACACACATTCACGTAAATCACATCCGATGCTATCAAACAGATGTTTGCCTGGATGGTTTGGTTCAGAGGTTTTTTGATCAAGAGGACCTCAACTCAACAAGAGATCTCACTCCGGAAGAGCAACGGTGTGAGGATCACTTTCAGCTCACCCATACGCGGAAAGCCAATGGTAAATATATGGTCCGATTACCACTAAAAACCTTATTTGACCCTTTCCAAGTTTTCGGTAAGTCGCGTCAAATTGCCCTTAATCGCTTTCATCAGTTCGACAGAAAATTTCATACGAATTGTGATTTTCATCAGTGGTATACCGATGTCATCAATGATTAGTTTCAGCTTGGTCAATTGACAAGTATCGATCGTCCGGAAGAACAGCATCGCATCACTGATGGAGTCAAGTCATCATTCACATCATGCACCTTGCTACATCATGCCGTGCTGAAGGAGGACAGTATTACCACAAAGTTACAGGTGGTGTATGACGCATCTTGCAAAACTTCAAACGGAAAATCCCTCAATGTCATATTATGCATCGACCCGACATTACAAAATGACCTGGCAGGTGAAATTCTCAATTGGCGTTTCCATCGCTATGTATTTGCTCCAGACATTCAAAAATGTAGCGCTGTATAGACGTGCATCTAGATGACTCTCAGTTTCAAATCAACTTTCAGAATTTTGTTTAAATACCGTAACATTTGGTACGGCTTCAGCGCCTTATGCAGCGATTCGGGTTATACACCAGCTGGCACATGATAAACGTGAAAGATACCCATTAGCAGAAAATATTCTTCGAAACGAAATCTATGTAGATGACGTGCAGAGCAGATATAGTACTATTGATGGAGCTCTAGCAATTCGCGATCAACTAATCGCATCTCTACAGTCTGCAGGTATGGAACTAAGGAAATGGGCAGCAGATCATTCGGCATTGCTTGTCAACATTCCCAGTGAACATATGTCCAACACTAACATACTGGCTTTTGTAAACCAGGATTGTATCAAAACACTCGGTTTATTTTGGCATCCTAAAAGAGATTTTTATGGTTTTTAATTAAAATTTATTCAACTAGTTTAAAACCGATTGAGGAAATCCAAATACCTAGGTGGATTGGAATCGATACCAGCCAGCATTGTAACAACGAGGGGATCGTTTCTCGTCAACTTCATGTTTTTTGTGATGGATCCTCGCTTGCCTATGCTACAAGTGCCTACATTCGAATGCAGTATCAAGACGGCAGCTGTCTTACTCATCTACTTACTGCTAGAAGTAGAGTTACACCCATCAAGCCTTTAACGATTCCTAGAGTGGAACTTTCTGGTGCTGTTTTAGCTACTAAATTTGCGCAACATTATCAGAAACCACATCAAAAGACAGTTCGTCAATGCCTAAT
Source organism: Amiota communis (assembly GCA_037043315.1). NCBI lineage: Eukaryota > Metazoa > Arthropoda > Insecta > Diptera > Drosophilidae > Amiota > Amiota communis. Next base: position 13,101 of record JBAMAV010001058.1, read on the forward strand.
TTCTGGAAGGTCAAAGGATGTTGAGACAGACTGGCTACCACACTTACAATCGCGCCCTAAATGGCGAAATGAAACCACAAATCTACAAATAAATGATGTTGTCATCATCAAGGATGATCGCGTCCAGCCAAACGAACTGAAGCTTGGTAAAATTGTGGAACTTCATCCTGGTGCGGATTTGCTTGTACGAGTCGCTGCCATCAAAATTTCGTCCAGTGTCTACAAGCGTTCCGTATCAAAGATTTGTCGATTACCAATACCAAATTATAGTGAGCCTGATACAACTCAAAATTAAAATTGATCTCTTTCTTCTACACATACATATCGTAACAAACACTTATCTCGTTTCAGCAAAGCAGCATTATTTCATCGTTCCTGGTTCCAGTATTGGGGGCGGCATGTACAGATGTTATCGGACCGGCGATCGTTCAACAACACTGGAACCTCGAGTACCCTCGATTCTATAGTCAGCTGTTACTATTTATTTTTTATTTTTTTTTTTATTTTAATTTAATTATGACAAAATACTGTCAACAAAGAACATTAAAAATACTTAAAATAAAGTCTTACAACTAATTAAGCAAAAAGAATGTAAATCTGTCTCTGACCCGGTGGGGGAAATTTATTTGCTAAATAGCTAGCTATGCCCCTATTCACAGCATGTGTGGTCAGAGACAGATATTAGAAACCCCATCCAAAATTGTGCGTCCAGATTCAGTCACGGTGGATGGAGAATCGTAGGTGTTGCAAGACCAGAGCGTTGATAGCGGTGGGCGAAATCTCAGGAGAAAGGATGTGGTAAATTTTGTTATAATTATCACATAATACACGAAATGGATCATGTGAGGCAAAGTTAGTTGTGCACCTACCTAGAGAAAGAGGAACAAAATTCCTAGTAGTACGACTAGGGACACAGAAACTAAGTTGACTTAAAAGCCGTGTTGACTCAATACCAGTAATAAGTTTATGAAGAAAGCTTATTCCTAAAGAAATTCGGCGATTACTCAACGAAGAAAGATCTATAAGAAGAAGCCTGCTTGAGTAAGAAGGCAAACGTACACCAGGGTTCCAATTTAAGCCCCGAAGTGCAAAAAGAAGGAATTGCTTCTGTACCGACTCAATACGGTCTTGATGTACTTTGTATTGAGGGCTCCAGACGCACGAACAGTACTCGAGTACTGGGCGGACTAGAGAGATAAAAAGAAGCTTTGTAACGTAGGGATCGTTAAATTCTTTAGACCGTCTTTTAATAAAACCAAAAATACTTTTAGCTTTATTAACAGTTGAAGAAATGTGATGGTTAAAGCTCAGTTTAGGGTCAAAAATGACTCCGAGGTCACTGAAGGTAGAGACACGCGCTAATGAATTGTTGTCAATCGTGTACGAAAGAAGATGAGGTTTCAGGCGATGAAAAGTCATAAACATGCATTTTGCGCAGTTAAGCTGAAGAAGATTGCATGAACACCATGAATACAGTGATGTTAGATCATCTTGCAATCTGACTTGCGAAAGGATGTCATTAAATGAGAGGCATAGTTTGACATCATCAGCATACATCAGAACACGAGAGTAATTCAAGGATGAAGGAAGATCGTTTATTAAAAGGATAAACAGTAATGGGCCAAGATGACTTCCTTGAGGAACACCAGAAGTGACATCAACCGGACAAGAAAGAGTTGATTTAAATAACACTCGCTGAACTCTATTTCTTAAATATGAAGAAATCCAACAAAGAAGATCTTGCGGGAAATCTAAAAGGGTCTAGCTTAAGTAAAAGCAAATCATGATTAACGGAATCAAACACTTTGCTGAAGTCAGTATAAATAACATCAGTTTGACATTTTTCGTTAAAACCAAGATTTACTAAAGATGTAAATTCAAGCAAGTTAGTAGTTGGTGATCTATTCTTCATAAAACCATGTTGACATGGAGAAATAATAGATTTGCAGTAGTGATAAAGGGTAGAAGTGAGCATTTTTTCAAACAACTTTGGGATTGCAGAAAGTTTGGCAATACCTCTATAATTAGATATGTCAGCTTTGTTACTTTTTTTATGTAACGGAACAATAAAGGATTCCTTCCAGATAGCAGGAAAAGATGCGCTCTGAAGTGATAAATTGAAAAGTTTTAGAAGCGGCTTACACAGAGATTCCGCACAGTGCTTAAGCAGACAACTAGGTATTTTGTCTGGACCGGGTGAGAAAGTGGGTTTCAACAGTTTTAAATTTAAAAGAAGACTCTCCTCACTAATTTCAGGAGTTACAATTTGGTTACAATGGGAAGTGGAATATGGATAAAAGTTGCCAACATATGGTTTAGAGGAATAAGTTGATTGAAAGAATTTTGCGAACAGGTCTGCAATACCTAAATCGCTATGGGCTTGTTCGTTAACTAGATACATGGATGAGGGAAATAAAGAAGACTTGCGCTTTGAGTTAACAAAGTTGTAAAACTGCTTAGGATCACGCGAAAATTGCAATCTACAACGTGAGAGATAGTTCTTATAACAAAGGTTATTTAATGAAAGAAAATTAGCCCGAGCTACACAAAAGTTAGCAAAAGCAATAGAAGAGCCAGTACTCTTAAATTTTTTATATAACCTTGACTTTATATTTTTTAGGTTTGAAAGCCTTCTTGTAAACCAAGGTGGTTTATATGTAACTAACGAATCTACAATGTACGGGACATTGGCAACGAAAATATTGTATACCGTTGAATAAAAGAAATTAATTGCGGTAGTCATATCACTACAATTGACTAAAAAAGACCAATCAGTTCCAAGAAAGATTGCATTTAGTTGTGCAAAGTTAACTTTGCGAAAACAAAACCGACGTTTGCATCTAGATGTGGGGGCTGAAGCAGGACAGGTTACAGAATGCAAAATTTCTAATGTTGGATGGTAGGTATCCTCAGGAAGACATAATGGTTGAGATCTTGACACAGAAATTCCAGTAAAGTCATTACTGAACACAAGATCAAGTGATCTATTCAAAAAATTGACTACAGAGTTCATTTGAAACAAGGAGAGGTCAAACATGGTGCCCAAGAAATCATGATGTGCTGAAGGAACTAGATAACCCAATGTACTGGAAAAGGACCATGAAATGAGTGGGAGGTTGAAATCGCCTAAAACGATAAAAGAGTCACGGTCACGAAGAATGTTATTAACTGAGTCAATAGCACTGGCATGACTTAAATAAATTTCCGAAATGGAATTAGGCGGAATATAGGAACATGATATAAAAATAGATTCATGAGGTAAAACTAACTTCACACAAATAAACTCAATGTTGGTTGGAAAATTCAGATCGACAAGTTCCGATCGTAAGTGTGAAGTAACAGCGATGAGCACACCACCACCGCGGCGAATAGGGCGATCGGTTCTATATGTAACGAAATTTGAACAAAAAATTTCATTACTAAGTACATCCGAGTTCAGCCATGTCTCAGAAAACACTATAACGTCAGCTACAAAGGAGAAACTATCCCTATACAAAACGTCAAGTTCACTAAGGAGACCCCTAACATTCTGATAATGAATAAAAAGAGTTTCAGAAGGCAAAATTAGTTTTTTGAGATTGTATTTGGTGAAGATGAACTAGTGGAGGGCACATTAACAGATGGCCGATGATTTTTACGTCGCGGCTTAAATTCATGGACAACGGCGTGCTCAGGCCAAAATTTTGCATCACAAACAATGGGAAAAATGCTGTCAGGAACATTTATTTTGAAAGAAGCAATATCACGTGGATTAGAAAAATTGAACTTTTGAATAGATGCCTTTACCTTTACTTTGGCTGCTATATAAGAAACAACATCATCACAGGATGTGTTAGCTGACAATCTAGAAATGAAGACATGTCTCCGTGGAGCAACAACAGTGAGGACAGGAGGGGAATTGGAAACTACAGGTGGAATGACACAAGTTAAGTCGGGTTTTGGAAAAACAACAGGTGAAGCGTTCAGTACCTGTGGAGGCACTGAGAGTGATGAGGCTGAGGACAAAAATAAGTGATTTGAAGAATGAAGTGGAGATTCAGGAAATGAAAGGGAAGGCACAAAGGGCAATGATAATTGTAGATTTGGAGGAGGGGGATTTGGAACAAGTAAAGTATTAGTAGACCGAGGTGAGTTTGAAGGCATGGAAGAATGGATGGAAGGAGACGTGGAGGGAGGCATAGAAGGTTGCATGGAAGAAGGCATGGAAGAAGGAACTGAGAGTGGATAACTATTGGGGATAGGACAGGGTGAAAGGGAAAGCAAAGGAAGTTCAAAATCATAATTCCCAAGAAGATCAGCTGAATTATCAAAAGCAGAAGACAATTGAGAAGAAAGACTTTTAAGCATTAAGAACTGGTTCCGTACCCGCCGGTACATACCTGAAAAATCTGATTGTCTTTTATAACAATCTGGACAAGACCATCTGGTACCACCACAGGCAGACTTATTTCCATATAGCCTGTCATGGTCTCTTCCGGTCAAGCCAGCACATTTTAAATGAGCAATATTATTGCACATCCAACATGTGACTGCACGATTTTTTTCCGAATCAAAACAGTCCTTAATAGCGCATGAACCATTGCAGCAGTGCATGATTGAAGAAAAAAAAAAAAGTTTAAAATAGTAATAAATAGGAAATCAAAAAAAAAAATTTTTTTTCATAAAAATCCCACTGGGGCATAAAAGTGAAAAAGGCGTTGAAATTCCTATTGGGATTTATACCCAAAAAAGAAAAAAAAAAAAAGAAAAAAAATAACGGACAACGTTATGAACAAACAAACAAACAAGTAAATAGGTGATGCTGTTTATGAAAAGTTAAACACACAAACAAACGTGTAACAAAATGCGAGAGGGATATGATAATTATGCAAAAACAATGCAATTGCACTTGATAAGATGCTTAAGAGCAAAGAAAAAAGAAATCAAAAAAAGAGAATGCGATCATCTTCTTACATTAAAACAAACAATTGGTTGTGAAAAGCCTTACTTTTCTGATTATTCGATAAAAATCCCAAGAACACATGGTCTAAGGAATCAGATCGGCAAGTCATCTAACCTCAATATGCAATTAACCAAAGACGTCAGAGTGAGCGTGATCGTGTTAACCTTTAAAAATCAAGAAAATCAACCAAAATCAATACATGTTCAAGTTGCTGCAACCGCCAACCTAGCAACAACAACAACAAGAATAAATACTGCATCAGCCGCAGTGAATTTTTTAAACCAATTGTTATTATATCGCTATCTAAAGTCTTTGAAATCTAATGCTTAAACCAATGGTGTTTTCATTAAGGTGCGACAGCAAAGGCAAGTCAGGACAGAAACCGACACAAACAGGAAGAGAAAACCTCACAGCAAATTTGCTCATCTTTGACGTTCACGAAACGTCACAACAGGCGCAGTTGGGATAGGAAAATTTTTCATTTTTCCGAAAAGAAATGGTGAAAAATAAAATATGAAAGTTTGAAAAAGTATATGAGTGAATAAAGAAACAAAATCTGTATATGATTAAAAAAACAGAAAGAAAGCTATCATTGGCTATGCCAAAGATGTAATACTCTTCACGCTCCTCTCTCTGTTACAGTTTGAGTATCAACAAAGAACACAGTTTGAGTGGCATTGTATTTTTATTGTACTTATACTCTTTATAAGTTTGCCATTTAATGTGCATTTGTATGGGAGGTACCCCTGCTGGTAATCCTAGGATCATAAAATTTACATGGTAAATAGATCAAAAACTTATAGTGTCCAAATTTCAGTTCAATAAGTCAAAAAACTAAAAACTTTTTCTAATAAGAACATTAATTGAAGTAGTGGTTTGTATGGGAGATAACCCTCCTGGTAATTCTAGGATCATGAAATTTACATGGTTGATGGATATAGAAACTTATAGTGTCCAAATTTAAGTTCGATACGTCAAAAAACAAAAAACTTTTTCTAATAAGAACTTTAATTTAAAGGTGGCTTTGTATGGGAGGTACCTCCCCTAGTGGTCCGATTCGGCTGATTCCGACAAATGAACTGCATATAGTAAAAAGAAACGTATGTGGAAAATCTCTAGCTCAAAAACAGAGGGACTAGTTTTGATACAGTCGGACATGGCTTAATCAACTCGTCTCATCGAGCTGATCACAAATATATATACTTTATTTGGTCTACGATGTCTCCTTCTATGTGTTACAAACTTCATGACAAACTTATCATACTATTCACTAACGTGAAGAGTATAAAAAGAGGATAGAAACAACTTTAATAATATAAAAATTAGTTTTCTATAAAACCATATTAACAATTATAATGAAAATAACAACAAGTATACTTACAAAAAAATTAAACAATCAATTTAAAATTTATGTAAAAATTTCACAAAATCATTTAAAAAAACGAAATATATTATAGAAAAATACTATAAAAACCATTAACAAAACTTTTTACAAAAATTCATTTTTGCATGGGATGAAAAAAAAACACAAAAAAACAAAAGGAATTTTAAAGTCTACAAAACAATTAAAACATCAAAAGGATGAAAACTCATCAAGAAGATACTATAAACAAATATAAAATCATGCATATTATAAAAACATACGAACAAAATTATATATAGAAACCTAACATGGAAAAGTAAAAATGTTCTATTTGTAAATTATAAAACAAATTAATAACAGAGCAATTCTGAGGCCAGATTTTGATTCATCGCATCAAAATCCTTCGAAAATATATAGTTTGGTTTCTGGGTCTGAGATGCTGTCGGCTTGTGTAATATAATTCAATACGCTTTTAACTCAAAGAAAAAAAATCTATCTTCTATATAATTAAACGGCAAACATAGAATTTGTGAACCATTTCCTGCTTAAACCACTGAACTTATTTTGACAAAAAAAAATACCAATTTTTACTAGATGCTAACTGTAAATAAATTATCAAAATAGATCCAGAGGTTTAGGCGTAAAATATGTATTAAACCGCTTTTGAAGAACAATAACAATACACAGCTGTTGATGTGTGCGCGCAGTAGAATAATAGAGAGGTTTTTGTTTTTTTTTTTTTCTCGATGGGGAAGTATTGACAGCCAAACGAATCTACAATTCGAAGTGTGGGACTTGACTCACCCACTAAATTCCATCGCCCCAAGTCCTACAGTCCTCCTGGCACTACCGCTAAGTATTACGTCAACGAGGAAAGAGGGAGCATTTCTGCTCAAAGTCTACTTCTACCCCATGTAAATCAGTCAGAAATTTACGTTATAACTTCTTGTCGATATCAAACTAAGGACCTATTACGTCAACGTTCGTCTGAACTCGTCTCTGACATGATTTGAGCTGCCGCCTGACTTACCGCATCCCAGTCCCGCTGCAATTGGTATATGTGGCGAACGCAATTCGCCACAGTCGGTTCCTCTCCAAACGCTGCTGCGACCATTGACCTGGCAACAACAAATCTCGGGCAATGCAGAAAGACGTGTTCTGCATTTTCGTTTACGCCTCTACAATCCGGGCAGTAGGGATCATCATCATATCCCTGCTTATGTAGGTACTCCTTAAAGCATCCGTGACCGCCCGAGAGCTGCGCAAGGTAATGATTGACCTTGAGAATAGAGAGGTTTATGTGTTTGTGTGCCTCTTTCTTCTGTTCTAATGAGAGAGTGACACACAAACTTCTCTATTCTCCCATTCTACTGCACTCCCAACATCAACGGCTGTGTCTGACTATGTGCAAGAGATATGCAACGGAGACATCGTTTTTTCATTCATACAATTTGTTTTTGGGTATGTCAAAATTGGTAATAAGAAATCAGTCAGATATTGCTATTGCAATAGTATAGGTACATGTTCCTTTCGCTTATTTTTAATTATTTTTATAATTTATCCATACAATTTTATAGGCTTTGACGCCTGTGTGGCATAAATCAGCATAATCGGTATTCTTAACAGTTACCGAGTATTTTGTGTCTGGTTTGCGAAAAGTTTTGTGACTTTTATTATTTGTTTTTTTCATAATCTTAACATTATTTAATATGCCTTCACGACCTACTTTAACTGGTATAAATCAGCGTAGACGCCACCGGAATAACATGAGAGCACTTAGAAATTTTATCGCAAGTAATTCAAATGATCAAAATATTGATTTATTGAATGGATCGTATAAAATTGCATTGAATTTAATTCCCCGTAATTTAGAGGCTTTTAGCTGTGGGTCTTTAATATTACGATGTGATTTCTGTTCAGCAAAACATTTTCAATCTTAAATTACTTTAAGTAACAGCGTAGCGCTTTTACTTTGTGTTGTCATAAGGGAAAAGTTGCAATATCACCCCTCATTCAGAATGTTCTTTTTATGAATTTAGTTCAAGGTTTGAATTCAAATGGCAATGTCATTAAACAACAGTCCTAGATTTACCTTGAAAATATAATATAATGCTTCACTTATAATGATAAGTTCTGAGTTTAAATTAGATGACAGAGTTTTGAATGGAATTTATCATTTTAAGATTCATGACTTATTTTACCACCGATCTGCTTCAATTACTCCGGGTTTTGGTAGTGATCCGTCATATGCACAGCTTTATTTTTACGACGTTGAAACTGCTGTACGCTAGAGCAAATAATGGATGTAATGTGTCTATTATGTATGAATTAGCTAATGAGTTAGATCGTGTAAATGTGTTTGTACGTTCTTTTTTGTCACCGTTCTGAAAATACAACTGCTAATGTTGTATGATGATTAAGGTGAAAAAAGAGTGTGATCTTCGTAGATATAACGATGCTATTCAGTGGGTATATTGTGGTGCCAACTCTTTTGAGGAGGGGATTGTACTAATGATAACGAATGTAGTGAATGTTTAAATGAAGTAAATCAAACTAATTCTCCAAGACAATTGCGAGAATTATTTGGGTTTATTTGTGGTTTGAATGTTTTAGCGAATGTGTTACTTTTATGGAATGAATTCAAAGATGATATGAGTGAAGATTTTCTTACAGACTACAGTCAGTATATTTCGTATAATCGAACTCTTCTAATAATCGATGATATTATTCAGACTCATAATACTTCATGTCAATAGCTTGGGCTTCCAATCCCTGTTTATTTCCCTGTTGATTCTGTTTTCAGTGATAGTACCATTAGCAAAAGCACTCAGAAAAAAAAAATTTTTTTCAAAATGATTGTGTCGGCTGCGGGTTCCCTTAGTTTGTATGTTAATTGAAAACTTTAATTGCGTTTTTTGAGTTGATGACCTTTTGTAGTTGGGGTGCGATACGTAAGAATGTATATTTGAATTGAGGCCAAAGGGCACTAAATCAAGTTTACTGCGACAGCGGCACACAAAACTTTTGAAACACCACCTCTTCACATACTTGAATGTCTACCTTTTGGTTAGGTCTCAATCTTGGCATTAGACACTCGGCAAGTAGAAGTAGAAGAAATAAGACTTTGACAAAGATGAAGGAGTAGAAAGATTTTAAGCAGCTTAAAACTTAAAAAGCATTGTTTCCGCAAATCACTAGTAGAAGTTAACACATGGAGTGAACGTTTCATGCGTCAATAGTCTTATGTTTTTTGATAAACTGGGAATTCCGTCTGCTTGGTGGGGTTGGTTCATTAAAACTGCTTACAAATTAGACTATTATTAAAATTGAAAGGAATATTTTCGTCTTATGCTCATAAACGAAACAATGAAAAGCAGGCAACATGTGTATATTTATGTATGTGTGCTTGACCAATCGATGCAGATTTTATCAAAAGCTTACCAAATCCAATCAAAGTAACACTTTAAAAGAAGAAAGGTTCACCCTTCATTACGAAAATAAAGCCACGGCTAATACTTAAAGATTGCATGTTTTGTATATTGTTTGTTTTGCCGTTATTATACTCTTCACGGGAGTTAATAGTATTATAAGATTTTCATGAAGTTTGTAACACACAGAAGGAAACATCGCAGACCACATAAAGTATATATATTTGTGATCAGCTCGATGAGACGAGTTGATTTAGCCATATCCGTCGGTCTGTCTCTCTGTCTGTATGTTTGCAAATTAGTCCCTCAGTTTTTGAGCTAGAGAGCTGAAATTTTGCACAAAGGTTTCTTTTTACGCAACACATTTGTCGGAATCAGCCGAATCGGATCACTAGGGGGGGTACCTCCCATACAAACCCCATTTTAAATTAATGTTCTTATTAAAAAAAGGTTTTTTGTTTTTTCACGTATCGAACTGAAATTTAGATACTATAAGTTTCTTATCTATATTCATCAACCATGTAAATTTCATGATCCTAGGATTACCAGGAGGGGTACCTCCCATACAAACTCACATTAAATGACAAACTTAGAAAGAGTATAAGTACAATAAAAATACAATGCCACTCAAACTGTGTTCTTTGTTGATACTAAAACTGTGCTCTTTTTTGATACTCAAACTGTAACAGAGAGAATATAGTGATGCTAAGAAAGGAAGGTTGGATGCAACCCGGAGGAGCGTATAGCCAATGATAGCCTTCTTTCTGGTTTTTAAAATTATTTTGTGCAGTTGATAAATGAGCCTTAATAAGTTTTGCTTCAACGGACTTCAATATATGGAAGGTGAAAAGCCTTAAATCTATATATTTCTTGCATATGAATTTGGTTGTTATTGTATGAGCTTTCATATACTTATGTGTATTTGGATGACCCAAACTTGAATAGAGAGAGTTACACAACTTTAAATTCACCCTCCTACTACGTTAGGGTTATTTGACGACCCAAATCGTATTAAACATAATCTTATTTCTTACTAGTTGTAGATTGTAAACTGTTGAAATGCGAGGATGGGTCAATAAGTCCTTTGAAAAAAGCAATACACAATTTTTTTTTTGGTAAATTTTATTTCATTTTTCAACATAATCTCCTTGGAGCTCTATAAACTTAGAAAGACGGTTCTCTAATTTTTTTAACCCGTCAGAAAAATAAGATTTTGGAAGGTCCTCAAAATAAGTATTTGTTTGATCGATGATTTGAAAAAAAAACGTTGTCCACTGAGCCATTTTTTCAGGTTTGGGAATAGGAAAAAGTCACTGGGAGCTAAATTTGGCTAATACGGTGGGTGGTCGACCAATTCGAACTTTAATTCTTCAATTTTAGCCATTGATCGTAAACATGTGTGAACGCGGGCATTGTCCTGATGAAAGAGGATTTTTTTTTTGTTTAAATGAGGCAGTTTTTTTTTCAATTTTTTCTCTTAGCTGGTCCAATAAATATGCATAATACTCCCCTGTTATTGTTTTTCCTTTTTCCAAATAGTCAACGAAAATAATTCCACGTGCATCCCGAAAAACAGTAGCCATAACCTTACCAGCTGATTTTATGGTTTTCGCCTTCTTTGGACATGGTTAGCCTTTCAAAATCCACTGTTTTGATTGTTCTTTCGTTTCGGTAGTGTAGTGGTAAATCCATGTTTCACCTACAGTCACAAACCGATGAAAAAACTCATTCGGATTATGTTGCATGAGCGACAACAGAGCTTTAGAGGCAACCACCCTATTACGTTTATTGTCGACTGTGAGTAAACGCGGCATCCATCTTGCCAAAATCTTTTTCATACACAATTTTGCATGTAAAATAGAAATAACGCTACCTTTTGATAAGCCTGTAACCTCAACTATCCCACTCAACTTTAATCTTCGATCACTTAACACCATATCATGGATTTTATTGATCATTTCTGGCGTAGTCACCTCTACAGGGCGTTCTGGGCATGGTTCAACCTTTGTTGATGTACGTCCACGTTTAAATTCATTTAACTAGTTTAATAGTCGCAACTGAAGGAGCAGATGTGCCGTGAACTAAATCCAACTCATTTTTTATTTCCTTTGCTGGTAAGCCTTTTCTATGAAAATGTTTAATAACAGATCTAAACTCAATTTTCTAAATTTTTGGAAACAAACAAATTTTTTTCTTCAATGCACGAGAAACACACAACAACTCAACCAATCAAACTTCACAGCATACCTAGACGGTAGTGATGCTGCATGAAAACAGACCGTTTACAGTGATAGTCGCGCTATCTATTGCATTTTCTAAGGACTTATTGACCCATCATCGAATATTGAAATCAGTTAATTTGAACAACATTTGCTTTGACAATCCTTTATTGCAAGTCATAACAAAGAAACTGTAGAGATATATGTGGCAATTAAATACAGTAAGGTCACATATATCATGTTCGGGTCATATTATGACCCCTTATCATTTTTGCACAACTGATAATAAATATATAATATTATATGTCTACTTTTTGATGTCGTTCAGGAAGTGAAAATATTCTTCAAGCAACACCTGAGTGACTTCTAATGCTATTCATCGCATTTTGCAAATTCGTGATACTCTTGATTTATGCTTTACATAAGCTATGAAAAGCAATATAATTCATTACAGCAATTTGCAAGGAAACGTTTTCAGTTATAGATGATATTGAGGTCGAAGGTTACCTGCTTATTTCTGCCCGAGGTAGATGCTCTATCAAAGTATACGTGCTAAGCAAACCTGGAGAATATGGCATGTGGATTGCAGCAGACTCCGACAACGCGTTTTGTTTACAGTCCCAAAAGTTACTTGGGCAAAGTAGGAGGCAATGCTGAACAGAACCAAGGCAAACGGGTTGTTCTAGACTTAGTGTCTTCATATCGTTGAAGAAATGTAACTACCGATGCTTTTATTGCCAAGATGGGTAACTCCGACACAAACCCCCATTTCAATTAATGTTCTTATTAGAAATAGCTTTTTGTTTATTGATGTATCAAACTGAAATTTTACACTATTAGTTTCTGATGCATGTTTATCCACCATGTAAATTTCAAGACCGTAAGGTTGCCTAGATAGGTACCTCCCACACAAACCCCCATTTAAATCAATGTTCTTATAAGAAATAGATTTTTGTTTTTTGATGTATCAAACTGAAATTTTTACACTTTTGGTTCTGATCTCCCATACTAACTATCATTTAAGTTACTGTTCTTATAAGAAATAGCTTTTTATGTTTTAATGTTTCAAATAGAAATTTGGACAATATAAGTTTCTGATGCACGTTAATCCAAACCCCATTTAAATAAATGTTCTTATCAGAAAAAGCTTTCCCATTTTTGATATAATTAACTGATAATGTGACACTATTATTTTTTGATGCATGTTCTTCTACCACGTAAATTTCAAGGCCATAGGGCTGCCAAGATGGAAACCTCCCACACAAACCCCATTAATATTAATGTTCTTATTAGAAAAAGCTTTTCGTTTTTTGATATATCTAATTGAAATTTTGAGACCATTTAATTCTGATGCATGTTCATCCACCATGTAAATTTCAAGACCGTAGTGTTACCAAGATATGTACCTCCCATGCAAACCAACATTTAAATTAATTTTCTTATTAGAAATACATTTTTGATTTTTGATGTTCCAAACTAAAATTTTTACACTAAAAGTTTCTGATTCACATTTATCCACCGTGTAAATTTCAAGATACTCCTGGCGTTACCAAGAGGGATACCTACCATACAAACCACCATTTAAATTAAATTTCTTATTCGAAATAGCTTTTTGTTTTTTGACGTATCAAATTGAAATCTTGTCACTATAAGATTCTGATCATCCATCATTTATATTTCAAGTTGTAAATTTAAAGACCCTACGGTTACCAAGAGGGATACCTCCCATACAAAACACAATTTTAATTAATGTTCTTATACGAAAAAGCTTTATTTACACTGTTAGTTTTTGATGCAAGTTCATCCACCATATAAATTTCAAGATTTTGGACTTTGAACTATCTGATGCATGTTAATCCAACCCCCATTTAAATTTATATTCTTATCTTTATCTTTATATATATAATTCGAGTGTACAAAATTTTGTGACTGTTTTGCCTCTAAACGGCTCGACCAATTTCGATAAACTTTTTTTTGTTCTACCTATGGGGTCACCAAGATGATTTATGCATCAGTTGGACCAGGTAGGTGGCGCTGTTGTCGAGAAAAAGGCACTTTTTTTACCAAATTTTTAACATTTTTTTATCTAGCGCCCACTATACTAAGCCGATTTAAATAATTTTTTTTTTCAGTTTTTAACTTTTAATATATAAATTTTTGTTTTTTGATGTATAAAATTAAAATTTCGACATATAAGTTTCTGATTCATGTTCATCCACCATGTAAATTTCAAGACCCTAGTGTTCCCAAGATGGGTACCTCCCACACAAACCCCCATTTAAATTAAAGTTCTTATTAGAAATAGCTTTTTGTTTTTTGATGTATCAAACTGAAATTTTGAAACTATTTGTTTCTGATGCATGTTCATCCACCATGTAAATTTGAAGTCCCTAGTAATACCAAGATGGTTACCCATTTAAATTAATGTTCTTATTAGAGATAACATTTTGTTTTTTGATGCATACAACTAAAATTTTGACACTATTAATTTCAGATGCACGTTCATCCACCATGTAAATTTCACGTCCCTAGGGTTGCCAAGATGGGTACCTCCCACACAAACCCCCATTTAAATTAAAGTTCTTATTAGAAATAGCTGATGTATCAAACTGAATTTTTGACACTATTAGTTTCTGATTCATGTTCATCCACCATGTAAATTTCAAGACCCTAGGGTTACCAAGGGAGTACCGCTTATACAAACCACTTTTTAAATTAAAGTTCATATTAAAAATAGTTTTCTTATTTATGATGTCTCAAACTAAAATTTTTACACTAAAAGTTTCTGATGCATGTTTATCCAAGAGGTACCTCTCTTACAAACCACAATTTAAATTAAAGTTTTAAGTAGAAAAAGCTTTTTGTTTTTTGACATATCAAACTGAAATTTTGACACTATTAGATTCTGATGCATGTTCATCCACCATGTAAATTTCGCTTTTTGTTTTTTGACATATCAAACTGAAATTTTGACACTACCATAGGGTTGCCGGGGTGGCTACCTTCCACACAAACCCCCATTTAAATTAATATTCTTATTAGAAATAACTTTTTGTTTTTTGATGTATCAAACTGAAATTTCGACACTATTAGTTTCAGATGCATGTTCATCCACCTCGTATGTTGCAAGACTCTATGGTCACCAAAAGGGTACCGCTCATACAAACTTATTTAAATTAAAGTTCTTATTAGAAAAAAAAAATGCGCGTGTGCCATCGTAAACGCGATAGAAGTGAAACTTCTTAAAAAGAGCAGAGTGATCATCTTAAAATTTTAATATTTTCACCATGAAATTTTGTCACCGCTCGAGCACTGCCAAACACATTGAATATGCATAAAGATTTGGCATGCTCTTATTGTTTTAAATAATGTTTTGCTCTCTGATGTTCATATAGAAAAATTTTCTACAAAACACCATTTAAATTAAAGTTGTTCCTAGAAATAGATTTTTGTTTTTTGATATATAAAACTGAATTTGGACACTATAAGTTTCTGATGCATGTTCATCGACCATGTAAATTTTGCGACCCCAGGATTATAAAGATGGGTACCTCCCATACAAACCAACATTTAAATTAAAGTTCTTATTAGAGAAAGATTTTTGTTTTTTAATGTATCAAACTGCAATTTTGACAATATTAGTTTATGATGCATGTTCATCCACCATGTAAATTTCAAGAATATAGGGTTGCCAAGAAAGGTTCCTCCCACACAAACCCCCATTTAAAATAATGTTCTTATTAGAAATATCTTTTAATTTTTTGATGCATCACACTGAAAATTTGACACTGTTAGTTTCTAATGCATGTTCATCCACCATGTAAATTTCACGACCATTGGGTTGCCAAGATGGAAGTCCCCCACAAAAACCACCAATTAATTTAAAGTTCTTATTAGAAAAAGATTTTTGTTTTTTGATATTTCAAACTGAAAATTTGACACTGTTAGTTTCTAATGCATGTTCATCCACCATGTTAATTTCGCGAACCCAGGAATATCAAGATGGGTACCTCCCATACAAAAATCCATTTAAATTAATGTTCTTATAAAAATAGCTTTTTGTGTTTTGATGAATCGTAGTGAAATTTTGACACTGTTAGTTTCTGATGCATGTTTATCCACCATTCAAATTTCAAGGGTAACCGTAAGATTACCAAGATGAGTACCTTCCATACAAACCCCCATTTAAATTAATGTACTTATTAGAAATATTTTTTTTGTTTTTTGATATATCAAACTGAAATTTTGACACTGTTAGTTTCTAATGCATGTTCATCTACCATGTAAATTTCAAGACCATCGGGTTGTCTGGATGGAAACCTCCCACACAAATCCCCATTTAAATTAAAGTTCTTATAAGAAATAGCTTTTTGTTTTTTGATGTATCGTAGTGAAATTTTGACACTGTTAGTTTCTGATGCATGTTTATCCACCATTCAAATTTCAAGGGTAACCGTAAGATTACCAAGATGAGTACCTTCCATACAAACCCCCATTTAAATTAATGTACTTATTAGAAATATTTTTTGTTTTTTGATATATCACACTGATAATTTGACACAATTAGTTTCTGATGCATGTTCATCCACCATGTAAATTTCGCGACCCCAGGGTTATCAAGATGGTTACCTCCCATACAAACCAACATGTTATTAAAGTTCTTATTAGAAAAAAATTTTGTTTTTTGATATATCAAACAGAATTTTGACACTATTAGTTTATGATGCATGTTCATCCACCATGTTATTATCAAGACCCCATGGTTGCCAAGATAGGTACCTCCAACACAAACCCCCGTTTAAATTAATGTTCTTATTAAAAATAAATTTTTAATTTTTTGATGTATCAAATTGAAATGTTGACACTATTAGTTTCTGATGCATGTTCATCAACCATGTAAATTTCACGACCATTGGGTTGCCAAGATGGAAGTCCCCCACAAAAACCACCAATTAATTTAAAGTTCTTATTAGAAAAAGATTTTTGTTTTTTGATATTGCAAACTGAAAATTTGACACTGTTAGTTTCTAATGCATGTTCATCCACCATGTAAATTTCGCGAACCCAGGAATATCAAGATGGGTACCTCCCATACAAAAATCCATTTAAATTAATGTTCTTATAAAAATAGCTTTTTGTGTTTTGATGTATCGTAGTGAAATTTTGACACTGTTAGTTTCTGATGCATGTTTATCCACCATTCAAATTTCAAGGGTAACCGTAAGATTACCAAGATGAGTACCTTCCATACAAACCCCCATTTAAATTAATGTACTTATTAGAAATATTTTTTTTGTTTTTTGATATATCAAACTGAAATTTTGACAGTGTTAGTTTCTAATGCATGTTCATCCACCATGTAAATTTCAAGACCATCTGGTTATCAAGATGGTGGGTACTTCCCATACAAACCAACATTTAAATTAAAGTTCTTATTAGAAAAATATTTTTGTTTTTTAATGTATCAAACTGAAATTTTGACACTATTATTTTCTGATGCATGTTCATCCACCATGTAAATTTCGCGACCCCAGGATTATCAAGATTGGTACCTCCCATACAAACCACCATCTAATTAAAATTCTTAGTAGAAAGAATTTTTGTTTTTTGATATATCAAACTGAATTTGGACACTATAAGTTTATGACGCATGTTCATCCACCATGTTAATATCAAGACCCTGGGGTTGCCATGATAGGTACCTCCCACACAAACCCCAATTTAAATTAATGTTCTTTTTAGAAATAAATTTTTAATTTTTTGATGTATCAAATTGAAATTTTGAAACTATTAGTTTCTGATGCATGTTCATCCAGCTTGTAACTTTGAAGACCCTAGGGTTACCAAGGTGGGTACCTCCCACACAAATCCCCATTTAATTTAATGTACTTATTAGAAATAGCTTTTTGTTGACTGATGTATCAAACTGAATTTGAACACTATTAGTTTATAATGCATGTTCATCCACCATGTTAATATCAAGACCCCAGGGTTGCCAAGATAGGTACCTCCCACACAAACCCCCATTTAAATTAATGTTCTTATTAGAAATAAATTTTTAGTTTTTTGATGTATCAAGTTGAAATTTTGACACTATTAGTTTCTGATGCATGTTCATCCACCATGTATATTTCAAGACCATCGGGTTGTCAAGATGGAAACCTCCCACACAAATCCCCATTTAAATTAATGTTCTTATCAGAAACAGCTTTTTGTTTTTTGATGTATCAAACAGAAATTTTTACAATATAAGTTTCTGAACCACTTTCATCCACCTTGTAAATTTCAAGATACAACAAGGGTTACCAAGTTGGGTACCTCCAATACAAACCTCCATTTAAATTAAAGTTCTTACTGGAAATAGATTTTTGTTTTTTGATATATAAAACTGAATTTGGACATTATTAGTTTCTGATGTATATTCATCCACCAAGAAAATTTCGCGACCCCAGGGTTATTAAGATTGGTACCTCCCATACAAACCACGATTTAAATTAAAGTTCTTACTGGAAATAGATTTTTGTTTTTTGATATATAAAACTGAATTTGGAGACTATTAGTTTCTGATGTATATTCATCCACCAAGAAAATTTCGCGACCCCAGGGTTATTAAGATGGGTAACTTCCAGACAAACCACCATTTAAATTAAAGTTTTTATTAGAAAAAGATTTTTGTTTTTTGGTGTATCAAACTGAAATTTTGACACTTTTAGTTTCTAATGCATGTTCATCCACCATGTAAATTTCAAAACCCAAGGGTAACCAAAAGGGTACCTCCATACAAAAAGCCATTAAAATTAAAGTTTTTATTAGAAGTAGCTTTTTGTTTTTTGATGAATCAAACTGAAATTTTCACACTATTAGTTTATGATGCATGTTCATCCACCATGTTAATATCAAGACCCCAGGGTTGCCAAGATAGGTACCTCCCACACAAACCACCATATAAATTAAAGTTCTTACTAGAAATAGATTTTTTTTTTGATATATAAAACTGAATTTGGACACTATTAGTTTCTGATGTATGTTCATTCACCAAGTAAAGATCGCGACCCCAGGGTTATCAAGATGGGTACCTCCCATACAAACCACCAATTAAATTAAAGTTCTTATTAGAAAAAGATTTTTGTTTTTTGATGTATCAAACTGAAATTTTGACACTATTAGTTTCTGATGTATGTTCATTCACCAAGTAAATATCGCGACCCCAGGGTTATCAATATGGGTACCTCCCATACAAACCGCCAATAAAATTAAAGTTCTTATTAGGAATAGCTTTTTGTTTTTTGATGTATCAAATTGAAATTATGACACTATTAGTTTATGATGCATGTTCATCTATCATGTATATTTCAAGACCCTAGGGTTATCAAGATGGGTACCTCCCATACAAACCAACATTTAAATTAAAGTTCTTATTCGAAAAATATTTTTGTTTTTTGATGTATCAAACTGAAATTTTGACACTATTAATTTCTGATGCATGTTCATCCACCATGTAAATTTCACGACCATTGGGTTGCCAAGATAGAAGTCCCCCACAAAAACCACCAATTAATTTAAAGTTCTTATTAGAAAAAGATTTTCGTTTTTTGATATTTCAAACTGAAAATTTGACACTGTTAGTTTCTAATGCATGTTCATCCACCATGTAAATTTCGCGAACCCAGGACTATCAAGATGGGTACCTCCCATACAAAAATCCATTTAAATTAATGTTCTTATAAAAATAGCTTTTTGTGTTTTGATGTATCGTAGTGAAATGTTGACACTGTTAGTTTATGATGCATGTTCATCCACCATGTAAATTTCGCGACCCCAGGGTTATTAAGATGGGTACCTCCCATACAAACCATCATTTAAATTAGTGTTCTTATTAGAAATAGCTTTTTGTGTTTTGATGTATCAAACTGATAATTTGACACAATTAGTTTGTGATGCTTGTTCATCCACCATGTAAATTCGAAGACCAAAAGGAGCATCTTCCATACAAACCATCATTAAAATACAGTTCTTATTAGAAATAACTTTTCGTTTCTGAAGCATCAAACTGAAATATTTAAACTTTTAGTTTTTGATGCAAGTTCATACACTATGTAAATTTCAAGACCCTAAGATTGGCAAGATGGGTACTTCCCCATTTGAACTAATTTTCTTATTAGAAATAGCTTTTTGTATTTTGATGTATCAAACTAAAATTTTTACCCAATTAGTTTCTAATGAATGTCAATCCATCATGTGATTTTCGCGAACCCAGGGTTATCAAGATAGGTACGTCCCACACAAACAACCATTTAAATTAATGTTCTTATTAGAAATGGCTTTTTGGATTTTGATGTATCAAACTGAATTTTAACACTGTTAGCTTCTAATGCATCTTCATCCACCAAATTTCAAGACCATCTGGTTGTCAAGATGGAAACCTCCCACACAAATCCCCATTTAAATTAAAGTTCTTATTGGAAATAGCTTTTTGTGTTTTGATGTATCAAACTGAAATTTTGACACTTTCAGTTTCTGATGCATGTTTATCCACCATCTAAATTTCAAGACCGTAAGGTTACCATGATGAGTACCTCCCATACAAACCACCATTTAAATAAAAGTACTTATTACAAATAGCTTTTTGTTTTTTAATGTAACAAATTGATATTTTGACACTATTAGTCTGTGAACCACAGTGTAAATTTCATGATACAACAATGGTTATCAAGATGGGTACATCCCATACAAACCACCATTTAAATTAGTGTTCTTATTAGAAATAGCTTTTTGTGTTTTGATGTATCAAACTGAAATTTTGACACAATTAGTTCCTGATGCATGTTCATCCACCACGTAAATTTGAAGACCCTAGTGTTACCAAAAGGAGTATCTTCCATTCAAACCATCATTTAAAATACAGTTCTTATAAGAAGTAGTTTTTTGTGTTTTAATGTTTCAAACTGAAATTAATGTTCTTATTGGAAATAGCTTTTCGTTTTTTAAAGCATCAAACTGAAATATTTAAACTTTTAGTTTTTGATGCAAGTTCATACACCATGTAAATTTCAAGACCCTTAGGTTGGCAAGATGGGTACTTCCCATACAAACCCCTATTTGAACTAATTTTCTTATTAGAAATAGCTTTTTATATTTTGATGCATCAAACTGAAATTTGGACTCAATTAGTTTCTAATGCATGTTCATCCACCATGTAAATTTCAAGACCATCGGGTTGTCAAGATGGAGACCTCCCACACAAATCCCAATTTACATTAAAGTTCTTATAAGAAATAGCTTTTTGTTTTTTGATGTATCAAACTGAAATCTTGACAATGTTAGTTTCTAATGCATGTTCATCCACCATGTAAATTTCATGACCATCGTGTTATCGAGATGAGTACCTCCCATACAAACCACCATTTAAATTAAAGTTCTTATTAGAAAAAGATTTTTGTTTTTTGATGTATCAAACTGAAATTATGACACTATTAGTTTATGATGCATGTTCATCTATCATGTATATTTCAAGACCCTAGGGTTATCAAGATGGGTACCTCCCATACAAACCAACATTTAAATTAAAGTTCTTATTCGAAAAATATTTTTGTTTTTTAATGTATCAAACTGAAATTTTGACACTATTAGTTTCTGATGCTTGTTCATCCACCATGTAAATTTCGCGACCCCAGGATTATCAAGATTGGTACCTCCCATACAAACCACCATCTAATTAAAATTCTTAGTAGAAAGAATTTTTGTTTTTTGATATATCAAACTGAATTTGGACACTATAAGTTTATGACGCATGTTCATCCACCATGTTAATATCAAGACCCTGGGGTTGCCATGATAGGTACCTCCCACACAAACCCCAATTTAAATTAATGTTCTTTTTAGAAATAAATTTTTAATTTTTTGATGTATCAAATTGAAATTTTGAAACTATTAGTTTCTGATGCATGTTCATCCAGCTTGTAACTTTGAAGACCCTAGGGTTACCAAGGTGGGTACCTCCCACACAAATCCCCATTTAATTTAATGTACTTATTAGAAATAGCTTTTTGTTGACTGATGTATCAAACTGAATTTGAACACTATTAGTTTATAATGCATGTTCATCCACCATGTTAATATCAAGACCCCAGGGTTGCCAAGATAGGTACCTCCCACACAAACCCCCATTTAAATTAATGTTCTTATTAGAAATAAATTTTTAGTTTTTTGATGTATCAAGTTGAAATTTTGACACTATTAGTTTCTGATGCATGTTCATCCACCATGTATATTTCAAGACCATCGGGTTGTCAAGATGGAAACCTCCCACACAAATCCCCATTTAAATTAATGTTCTTATCAGAAACAGCTTTTTGTTTTTTGATGTATCAAACAGAAATTTTTACAATATAAGTTTCTGAACCACTTTCATCCACCTTGTAAATTTCAAGATACAACAAGGGTTACCAAGTTGGGTACCTCCAATACAAACCTCCATTTAAATTAAAGTTCTTACTGGAAATAGATTTTTGTTTTTTGATATATAAAACTGAATTTGGACATTATTAGTTTCTGATGTATATTCATCCACCAAGAAAATTTCGCGACCCCAGGGTTATTAAGATTGGTACCTCCCATACAAACCACGATTTAAATTAAAGTTCTTACTGGAAATAGATTTTTGTTTTTTGATATATAAAACTGAATTTGGAGACTATTAGTTTCTGATGTATATTCATCCACCAAGAAAATTGCATGTTCATCTATCATGTATATTTCAAGACCCTAGGGTTATCAAGATGGGTACCTCCCATACAAACCAACATTTAAATTAAAGTTCTTATTCGAAAAATATTTTTGTTTTTTGATGTATCAAACTGAAATTTTGACACTATTAATTTCTGATGCATGTTCATCCACCATGTAAATTTCACGACCATTGGGTTGCCAAGATAGAAGTCCCCCACAAAAACCACCAATTAATTTAAAGTTCTTATTAGAAAAAGATTTTCGTTTTTTGATATTTCAAACTGAAAATTTGACACTGTTAGTTTCTAATGCATGTTCATCCACCATGTAAATTTCGCGAACCCAGGACTATCAAGATGGGTACCTCCCATACAAAAATCCATTTAAATTAATGTTCTTATAAAAATAGCTTTTTGTGTTTTGATGTATCGTAGTGAAATGTTGACACTGTTAGTTTCTGATGCATGTTCATTTCGCGACCCCAGGGTTATTTAGATGGGTACCTCCCATACAAACCATCATTTAAATTAGTGTTCTTATTAGAAATAGCTTTTTGTGTTTTGATGTATCAAACTGATAATTTGACACAATTAGTTTGTGATGCTTGTTCATCCACCATGTAAATTCGAAGACCAAAAGGAGCATCTTCCATACAAACCATCATTAAAATACAGTTCTTATTAGAAATAACTTTTCGTTTCTGAAGCATCAAACTGAAATATTTAAACTTTTAGTTTTTGATGCAAGTTCATACACTATGTAAATTTCAAGACCCTAAGATTGGCAAGATGGGTACTTCCCCATTTGAACTAATTTTCTTATTAGAAATAGCTTTTTGTATTTTGATGTATCAAACTAAAATTTTTACCCAATTAGTTTCTAATGAATGTCAATCCATCGTGTGATTTTCGCGAACCCAGGGTTATCAAGATAGGTACGTCCCACACAAACAACCATTTAAATTAATGTTCTTATTAGAAATGGCTTTTTGGATTTTGATGTATCAAACTGAATTTTAACACTGTTAGCTTCTAATGCATCTTCATCCACCAAATTTCAAGACCATCTGGTTGTCAAGATGGAAACCTCCCACACAAATCCCCATTTAAATTAAAGTTCTTATTGGAAATAGCTTTTTGTGTTTTGATGTATCAAACTGAAATTTTGACACTTTCAGTTTCTGATGCATGTTTATCCACCATCTAAATTTCAAGACCGTAAGGTTACCATGATGAGTACCTCCCATACAAACCACCATTTAAATAAAAGTACTTATTACAAATAGCTTTTTGTTTTTTAATGTAACAAATTGATATTTTGACACTATTAGTCTGTGAACCACAGTGTAAATTTCATGATACAACAATGGTTATCAAGATGGGTACATCCCATACAAACCACCATTTAAATTAGTGTTCTTATTAGAAATAGCTTTTTGTGTTTTGATGTATCAAACTGAAATTTTGACACAATTAGTTCCTGATGCATGTTCATCCACCACGTAAATTTGAAGACCCTAGTGTTACCAAAAGGAGTATCTTCCATTCAAACCATCATTTAAAATACAGTTCTTATAAGAAGTAGTTTTTTGTGTTTTAATGTTTCAAACTGAAATTAATGTTCTTATTGGAAATAGCTTTTCGTTTTTTAAAGCATCAAACTGAAATATTTAAACTTTTAGTTTTTGATGCAAGTTCATACACCATGTAAATTTCAAGACCCTTAGGTTGGCAAGATGGGTACTTCCCATACAAACCCCTATTTGAACTAATTTTCTTATTAGAAATAGCTTTTTATATTTTGATGCATCAAACTGAAATTTGGACTCAATTAGTTTCTAATGCATGTTCATCCACCATGTAAATTTCAAGACCATCGGGTTGTCAAGATGGAGACCTCCCACACAAATCCCAATTTACATTAAAGTTCTTATAAGAAATAGCTTTTTGTTTTTTGATGTATCAAACTGAAATCTTGACAATGTTAGTTTCTAATGCATGTTCATCCACCATGTAAATTTCATGACCATCGTGTTATCGAGATGAGTACCTCCCATACAAACCACCATTTAAAAAAAAGTTCTTATTAGAAAAAGATTTTTGTTTTTTGATGTATCAAACTGAAATTTTGACACTGTTAGTTTCTAATGCATGTTCATCCACCATGTAAATTTCAAGACCATAGGGTTATCAAGATAGGTACGTCCACACAAACAACCATTTAAATTAGTGTTCTTATTAGAAATAGCTTTTTGTGTTTTGATGTATCAAACTGATAATTTGACACAATAAGTTACTGATGCATGTTCATCCACCATGTCAATTTCGAGACCCCAGTGTTATCAAGATGGGTACCTCCCATACAAACCACCATCTAATTAAAGTTCTTATTAGAAAAAATTTTTGTTTTTTGATATATCAAACTGAAAATTTGACACAGTTTTTGATGCATTTTTATCCACCATGTAAATTTCAAGACCGTAAGTTTGCCAAGATTGGTACCTGCCACACAAACCCCCATGTAAACTAAAGTCCTTATCACAAATAGCTTTTTGTTTTTTAATGTAACAAATTGATATTTTGACACTATTAGTCTCTGAACCACTTTCATCCACAATGTAAATTTCAAGATACAACAAGGTTTATCAAGATGGAAACGCCCCACAAAAACCACCAATTAAATAAGTGTTCTTATTAGAAATAGCTTTTTGTGTTTTGATGTATCAAACTGATAATTTGACACAATTAGTGTCTGATGCATGTTCATCCACCATGTCAATTTCGAGACCCCAGTGTTATCAAGATGGGTACCTCCCATACAAACCACCATCTAATTAAAGTTCTTATTAGAAAAAATTTTTGTTTTTTTGATATATCAAACTGAAAATTTGACACTATCAGTTTTTGATGCATTTTTATCCACCATGTAAATTTCAAGACCGTAAGTTTGCCAAGATTGGTACCTGCCACACAAACCCCCATGTAAATTAATGTTCTTATTACAAATAGCTTTTTGTTTTTTAATGTAACAAATTGATATTTTGACACTGTAAGTCTCTGAACCACTTTCATCCACAATGTAAATTTCAAGATACAACAAGGTTTATCAAGATGGAAACGCCCCAAAAAAACCACCAATTAAATTAATGTAATTATTAGATAGAGGTTTTAGTGTTTTGATGTATCAAACTGAAAATTTGACACTATCAGTTTTTGATGCATTTTTATCCACCATGTAAATTTCAAGACCGTAAGTTTGCCAAGATTGGTACCTGCCACACAAACCCCCATGTAAATTAATGTCCTTATCACAAATAGCTTTTTGTTTTTTAATGTAACAAATTGATATTTTGACACTATTAGTCTCTAAACCACTTTCATCCACAATGTAAATTTCAAGATACAACAAGGTTTATCAAGATGGAAACGCCCCACAAAAACCACCAATTAAATTAGTGTTCTTATTAGAAATAGCTTTTTGTGTTTTGATGTATCAAACTGATAATTTGACACAATTAGTTTCTGATGCATGTTCATCCACCATGTCAATTTCGAGACCCCAGTGTTATCAAGATGGGTACCTCCCATACAAACCACAATCTAATTAAAGTTCTTATTAGAAATTTTTTTTTTTTTTTGATATATCAAACTGAAAATTTGACACTATCAGTTTTTGATGCATTTTTATCCACCATGTAAATTTCAAGACCGTAAGTTTGCCAAGATTGGTACCTGCCACACAAACCCCCATGTAAATTAATGTTCTTATTACAAATAGCTTTTTGTTTTTTAATGTAACAAATTGATATTTTGACACTGTTAGTTTATGATGCATGTTCATCCACCATGTTAATATCGAGACCCCAGGGTTGCCAAGATAGGTACCTCCCACACAAACCCCCAATTAAATTAATGTTCTTATTAGAAATAAATTTTTAATTTTTTGATGTATCAAATTGAAATGTTAACACTATTAGTTTCTGATGCATGTTCATCCATCATGTAAATTTCACGACCATAGGGTTATCAAGATAGGTACGTCCCACACAAACAACCATTTAAATAAATGTTCTTATAAAAGTAGATTTTTGTTTTTTGATGTATCAAACTGAAATTTTGATTTTGTTAGTTTCTAAGCATGTTCATCCACCATGTAAATTTCGCGAACACAGGGTTATCAAGATGGGTACCTCCCATACAAACCACCATCTAATTAAAGTTCTTATTAGAAAAAATGTTTGTTTTTTGATATATCAAACTGAAAATTTGACACTATCAGTTTTTGATGCATTTTTATCCACCATCTAAATTTCAAGACCGTAAGGTTACCAAGATGAGTACCTCCCATACAAACCACCATTTAAATAAAAGTACTTATTACAAATAGCTTTTTGTTTTTTAATGTAACAAATTGATATTTTGACACTATTAGTCTGTGAACCACTTTCACCCACAGTGTAAATTTCATGATACAACAAGGGTTATCAAGATGGGTACATCCCATACAAACCACCATTTAAATTAGTGTTCTTATTAGAAATAGCTTTTTGTGTTTTGATGTATCAAACTGAAATTTTGACACAATTAGTTCCTGATGCATGTTCATCCACCACGTAAATTTGAAGACCCTAGTGTTACCAAAAGGAGTATCTTCCATTCAAACCATCATTTAAAATAGAGTTCTTATAAGAAGTAGTTTTTTGTGTTTTAATGTTTCAAACTGAAATTAATGTTCTTATTGGAAATAGCTTTTCGTTTTTTAAAGCATCAAACTGAAATATTTAAACTTTTAGTTTTTGATGCAAGTTCATACACCATGTAAATTTCAAGACCCTTAGGTTGGCAAGATGGGTACTTCCCATACAAACCCCTATTTGAACTAATTTTCTTATTAGAAATAGCTTTTTATATTTTGATGCATCAAACTGAAATTTGGACTCAATTAGTTTCTAATGCATGTTCATCCACCATGTAAATTTCAAGACCATCGGGTTGTCAAGATGGAGACCTCCCACACAAATCCCAATTTATATTAAAGTTCTTATAAGAAATAGCTTTTTGTTTTTTGATGTATCAAACTGAAATCTTGACACTGTTAGTTTCTAATGCATGTTCATCCACCATGTAAATTTCAAGACCATCGTGTTATCGAGATGAGTACCTCCCATACAAACCACCATTTAAATTAAAGTTCTTATTAGAAAAAGATTTTTGTTTTTGGATGTATCAAACTGAAATTTTGACACTGTTATAGTCGTTTTAGACAGGGCCATGACACGAGTCTCTCATGATGCGACCAATGATTCGCATCACAATCGACAACAACCACAAGGAAAATGACGTCATTCAGGGGTTGTTGTTGTAGAATGTGACGCGAGTCTGTGTCGCATCATGCATTGATGCGTCTTGGATGCAGAC
Organism: Amiota communis; assembly: GCA_037043315.1. Taxonomy (NCBI): domain Eukaryota; kingdom Metazoa; phylum Arthropoda; class Insecta; order Diptera; family Drosophilidae; genus Amiota; species Amiota communis. The sequence goes on from JBAMAV010001058.1 coordinate 41,198, forward strand.
CAGGGCTGGGAAATGTCTGATAGTGTTGCAAAGTTTTTTGTCATTTCCGGTTAGATTTTGTTAGTCTTCTTCTTATTTTGTGTGGCTCCAAAATTATTAACAACTGAATGAATGATGGAAAACAAGTGTAAGTAAAATAAAAATTATAATTTTTGTTTTAAAATATGTAAAATATATTTAATATTTTTATTGAATTATTTTAGTAAAAAGCAGCGCCAGGTTTCCGTGGTACCAATACCACACAGCGGCATTCATTGAAGTGTGGGAGAACAACTTAGGAGAGTTGCGTGGGTCTGTCAAAAAACACCCACGTTTACCAAAGAATGGCGGAGCAACTAAAAGCCTACAATATGGAAGTCAATGGTGTGGAAATCAAAAAAAAAATACATAATTTGACACGGAAATATCGGTAAGTTTGAGTGAATGATGAAATTATAAAAATAGTTAAGTGATAATTAACAAAATTATAGCTCTGAAAAAAACAAAATTGGTCCGTCCAGTGGCGCAGCATCTGAATGGGAGCATTATAACGATATAAATCGTATATTGGGAGGCTACGAAACATACAATTTGGATGAAGTTATGGTCGAATCAACAGGTAACTACGAAGAGTATTTTTGTATTAGAAATATGATTAATTCTATTTTCAGATTTAACAGACTACGATGAAGAAGAATTCATTGAAGAACGTGATTCTTCCAACATCATCACTACGCCGGTAACAAGTAAAGTTGTGCCACCTACGTCGTCGTCGCGGAAAAGGAAGCGTCAAGAAGACGACACAGATGAGATAGAGCGCATAATTACGTGACGGAGGAGCGCAATGCAAGCATGAGGGATATGGCAACTTCAACCAAAAATATTGAAGTAAGGCTGTGTAGCTTCCTCAGTGTATTGGAGGAAAAAATAAAAAATTCTTAATCTCTCTCTATATTATCATTATATATCTTTTATCTTTTTGCTTTATATTATTAATATTATTTTGTAGTGTTAAGGAAAACCACATGTGTTCCATATGCATTATTAAATACATTTTGAAGAAGAAACAAATATCCCGTTGTTGTTTTTTATAAATGTAATATATTTTGTACTTTTCCATAAGATTGTTGAAAACAAAAAAAAAAATGCAACGATTTTCTATTGGAAACTTTCATTCATATTTCGCTCATAGGAATTACATACCGATAATCAACAAGTGCAAAGAGCACTACAGAATACCATCCCTTATAGTTGTGGTAGTCAACGACTTCCTGTGCACGTGGCTTGATTTCAATGTGGCATCCATCTTAAGTAAGTACATCACAGTTGTTTTCAGTTATTATAAAGATTTTTTACATACCAATTGCTCCGAAACACTGGGGGAATCCAAGAGCTTTAAATCCTTCCACACACTCTTCGATCTTCGCTTGAGTAATCACATCAGGTGACAAGTATTCCGCAGCAAGTTTCCCAATCACCTCCAAACAGAATTCCTGAAGAATCATGCAAACTGATGCCTTTGACACCCCGAAAAGTGCACCTACTGCTCGATATTCTGAAGACGAGCCAAGCGTGTAAAGAGCAATAGCAACTCTTTCTTCCACTGGAATAGTCCTTCTGTAATTCGTTGTTTTCTTCCCTATACCTTGTAGACGCCCCATCAACATAATAAATGTAGTTCTGTTCATTCTGAAGCTCTCTATAAAGAGTTCATCGGAACCATCTTTAATATCTTTGCTCCAAAATGTTCCATGCCGTTCCTACAATGTTACATACACTTTTAAGTAACATAATAAGCTTTGTGTTTAATTAAAAATTTAACTTACAATACACCAAATGCTGCGAGAAACTCGAGCGCGTCTATTTATGAAATCCATGAATGCCTTGGTAATATCCTCTTCGTCGTCGTGACAAATCATTATAATCCATTTTCCATTTACAAAATGCTTTTTTATTAATATTCTTCTTTATTCAACAAACGTTTTCTTCTTCTTATGTACATTCAAAACAAAAAATAGTTGTTGATGATACGAAATGGCTTGTCTAAACACCAAAGCGTGTCATCGTGACGCAGGCCCTGTCTAAATCGACAATTAGTTTCTAATGCATGTTCATCCACCATGTTAATTGCAAAACCAATGGGTTACCAAAGGGGTACCTCCCAAACAACCCACCATTTAAATTAATGTTCGTATTAGAAATAACTTTTTATTTTTTAATGTATCAACATGAAATTTTGAGACTTTTAGTTTCTAATGCATGTTCATCCACGATGTATATTTCAAGACCATCTGGTTGTCAAAATGAAAACCTCCCACACAAACCCCCATTTATATTAATGTTCCTATTAGAAATATCTTTTGTGTTTTTATGCATCAAACTGATATTTTGACACTGTTAGTTTCTGATGCATGTTCATCCACCATGTAAACTGCAAAACCAAAGGGTTACCAAAGGGGTACCTCCCATTCAAACCAACATTTAAATTAAAGTTCTCATTACAAATTTATTTTTTTTTTCTGACGTATCAAACTGATATATAGGGGTATAAAGGGGTACCTCCCATTCAAACCAACATTTAAATTAAAGTTCTCATTACAAATTTATTTTTTTTTTCTGACGTATCAAACTGATATATTGACGCTATACTTTTCTGATGCATGTTCATCCACCATGTAAATTTCAAGACCCTAGGGTTACCAAGATATGTACCTCCCACACAAACCAACATTTAAATTAAAGTTCTTATTAGAAAAAGCCTTTTGTTTTTTGAAGTATCAAACCCCCATTTCTATTAATGTTCCTATTAGAAATATCTTTTGTGTTTTTATGAATCAAACTCAAATTTTGACACTATAAGTTTCTGATGCATGTTCATCCATCATGTAAATATCAAGAATCTGGGGTTGCCAAGTAGGCTACCTCTCACACAAGCCCCCATTTATATTAATGTTCTTATAAGAAATAGCTTTTGTGTTTTGATGTATCAAACTAAAACTTTGACACTAAAAGTTTCTGATGCATGTTCATTCACCATGTAAATTTCAAAACCTTAGGGTAACCAAAAGGGTACCTACCATACAAACCAACATTTAAATTAAAGTTCTTATTAGAAAAAGCTTTTTGTTTTTTGAGGTATCAAACTGAAATTTTGAAATTATTAGTTTCTGATGCATGTTCATCCACCATGTAAATTGCAAAACCATAGGGTTACCAAAGAGGTACATCCCATACAAACCAATATTTAAATTAAAGTTCTCATTACAAATATATTTTCTTTTTTGTTCTGACGTATCAAACTGATATTTTGACACTATAAGTTTCTAATCCACTTTCATCCACCATGTAAATTTCAAGACCCTAGGGTTACCAAAAGGGTACCTCCCATATAAACCAACATTTAAATTAAGGTTCTCATTACAAATATATTTTTTTTTTCTGACGTATCAAACTGATATTTTGACACTTTTAGTTTCAGATGCATGTTCATCCACCATGTAAATTTCAAGACTCTAGGGCTACCTCCTAAACAAACCACCATTTAAATTAAAGTTCTTAGTAGAAATGGCTTTTTTTTTTGGTGTATCAAACTGAAATTTTGACACTGTTAGTTTCTGATGCATGTTCATCCACCATGTTAATTGCAAAACCAATGGGTTACCAAAGGGGTACCAAAGGGGTACCTCCTATTCAAACCAACATTTAAATTAAAGTTCTCATCACTAATATATTTTTTTTTTTTTGCTGACGTATCAAACTGATATATGGACGCTATAAATTTCTGATGCATGTTCATCTACCATGTAAATTGCAAAACCAAAGGGTTACCAAAGGGGTACCAAAGGGGTACCAAAGGGGTACCTCCCATTCAAACCAACATTTAAATTAAAGTTCTTATTAGAAATGGCTTTTTTTTTTGTGTATCAAACTGAAATTTTGACACTGTTAGTTTCTGATGCATGTTCATCCACCATGTAAATTGCAAAACCAAAGGGTTACCAAATGGGTACCTTCTATTCATACCAACATTTAAATTAAGGTTCTCATTACAAATTTTTTTTTTTTCTGATGTATCAAACTGATATTTTGACACTATTAGTTACAGATGCATGTTGATCCACCATGTAAATGTCAAGACTCTAGGGTTACCTCCCACACAAACCCCCATTAAATTAATGTTCTTATTAGAAATAGCTTTTGTGTTTTGGTATATCAAACTAAAACTTTGACACTGTTAGTTTCTGATGCATGTTCATCCACCATGTAAATTTCAAAACCTTAGGGTTACCAAAGGGGTACCTAACATACAAACCAACATTTAAATTAAAGTTCTTATTTGAAATATATTTTTTTTTCTGACGTATCAAATTGAAGTTTTGACCTTGTTAGTTTCTAATGCATGTTCATCCACCATGAAAATTTCAAGACCCTAGGGCTACCAAGGTATGTACCTCCCACACAAACCAACAATTAAAGTAAAGTTCTTATTAGAAAAAGCTTTTTGTTTTTTTAGGTATCAAACAGAAATTTTGACATTATTAGTTTCTAATGTATGTTAATAAACCATGTAAATGCAAAGACGCCTACCTCCCAAACAACCCATTATTTAAATTAATGTTCGAATTAGAAATAACTTTTTATTTTTTGATGTATCAACATGAAATTTTGACACTATCAGTTTCTGATGCATGTTCATCCACGATATATATTTCAAGACCATCGGGTTGTCAAGATGGAAAACTCCCACACAAACCCCCATTTATATTAATGTTCCTATTAGAAATATCTTTTGTGTTTTTGTGAATCAAACTAAAATTTTGAAACTGCTAGTATCTGATGCATGTTCATCCACCATGTAAATTGTAAAACCATAGGGTTACCAAGAAGGTACCTCCCATACAAACCAACATTTAAATTAAAGTTCTCATTATAAATATATATTTTTTTTTTCTGACGTATCAAATTGATATATTGACGCTATAAGTTTCTGATGCATGTTCATCTACCATATAAATTTTAACACCCTAGGGTTACCAAGATATGTACCTCCCACACAAACCAACATTTAAATTAAAGTTCTTATTGGAAATAGCTTTTTGTTTTTTGATGTATCAAACTGAAATTTTGACACCATTAGTTTCTGATGAATGTTCATCCACCATGTAAATATCACGACCCTGGGGTTGCCAAGGTTGCTACCTCCCAAACAACCCACCATTTAAATTAATGTTCGTATTAGAAATAACTTTTTATTTTTTGATGTATCAATATGAAATTTTGACACCATTCAATTCTGATGCATGTTCATCCACCATGTAAATATCAAGACCCTGGGGTAGCCAAGGTTGCTACCTCCCACAAAAACCCCCATTTATATTAATGTTCTTATTAGAAATAGCTTTTGTGTTTTTATGCATCAAACTGAAATTTTGACACTGTTATTTTCTGATGCATGTTCATCTATCATGTAAATTGCAAAAGGGGTATCTCCCATACAAACCAACATTTAAATTAAAGTTCTTATTAGAAATATATTTTTTTTTCTGACGTATCAAACTGAAGTTTTGACCTTGTTAGTTTCTAATGCATGTTCATCCACCATGTAAATTTCAAGACTCTAGGGCTACCTCCTAAACAAACCACCATTTAAATTAAAGTTCTTAGTAGAAATGGCTTTTTTTTTGGTGTATCAAACTGAAATTTTGACACTGTTAGTTTCTGATGCATGTTCATCCACCATGTTAATTGCAAAACCAATGGGTTACCAAAGGGGTACCAAAGGGGTACCTCCTATTCAAACCAACATTTAAATCAAAGTTCTCATCACTAATATATTTTTTTTTTTTTGCTGACGTATCAAACTGATATATGGACGCTATAAATTTCTGATGCATGTTCATCTACCATGTAAATTGCAAAACCAAAGGGTTTCCAAAGGGGTACCAAAGGGGTACCTCCCATTAAAAACAACATTTAAATTAAAGTTCTTATTAGAAATGGCTTTTTTTTTTGTGTATCAAACTGAAATTTTGACACTGTTAGTTTCTGATGCATGTTCATCCACCATGTAAATTGCAAAACCAAAGGGTTACCAAATGGGTACCTTCTATTCATACCAACATTTAAATTAAGGTTCTCATTACAAGTTTTTTTTTTTTTCTGATGTATCAAACTGATATTTTGACACTATTAGTTTCAGATGCATGTTGATCCACCATGTAAATGTCAAGACTCTAGGGCTACCTCCCACACAAACCCCCATTAAATTAATGTTCTTATTAGAAATAGCTTTTGTGTTTTGATATATCAAACTAAAACTTTGACACTGTTAGTTTCTGATGCATGTTCATTAGGGGTGTCCTTATTTTTAGAAGTCGACTTATCATTTTTCGCCCGCCCCATTTTTTTTCCTTTCTGCCTAAAAGTTCTAAATATAAAAATTTTGGGAGGATCCATTAACGTTTGATGGACCCGAAAACGCCCCAAAGTTTCAAAAAATACTTAAAATCGACAAAAAATGTGTAAAAGCTCGTACCCAAATGCTTTGGATGATTTCGGGTAAGGGACGGGGGTCCAGATCAAAGTTCACGGTCTAACAACAAACTTAGTATAAAAAGTCAATCGGAGGTGGGGGAGGAGGTGGTCAAAAAATCGGGAAAATCGTGTAATCATGTAAAAATTTACCTCATATCAAATCACCCTTTATTTTTTTAATTATAAATGAAGACTTTATTGTATTTGTGACCTTACGTGTATTCAGTACTTAACATTTAGAGAATACGCTTACAAGTGATAAAAGAATAAATAGAACAAAATATCTGTTTTAAAAAATTGGTGTTTCAAACTCGTATTTCTTAAAATTGTGGATTTTATTCCACTAAACTTGATTTTTTATACGAAGGGTATTTATGTCGATAAGCTTCAACAACCTGAAGTAAAAATTGCTTTTCTTCTTCATCATTAGTTAATATTCTATTATATTCTTGAAAAAATTTAATGCCTCTCTCAGCAGTATCATTAACAACGAATAAATTCTGACAAAAAGTCCAGCCCTCTTCAAAGTCAAATGACTTTTCCCAAGCTGAAGGTTCCAATTCTAGAAATTTTAAAGATAAACCAAATCGAGAAAAGAAATACTTTGTTTTCTCCGAGACAAAATCACTTAAAGAGTAATTTTTAAAACTTGATAAATTTGAATAGTATCGACCATTCTTTAATTTTACATTGGGTTCTTTAGATTTAAGTTGTTCAACCATTCTACATTTCTCTTCGAAAGAAACTTTCGAATCAAAGAAAGCTAAAGCTACTGTTTCTTCACTAATATACCATAAGTGGTTGCTAATTTTTTTTAGAAGCATTGCTGAGATTTCTGCGTCCGTTTTTGAATACTTTATTGCATTTTGTATAAAAGTAAGATCTTGAAGCGGTGCATCTATGGCATTAGTACATCCAAACCAAGCTCTAATGTAAAGTTTCACTAAAAAGATGCAGATATCGCGTAAACCATTTATTTCTTTTATTGTAAGTGAACAGAATTGATCGCGGAACATATATATTTTCAAAGAATATATTGCCTTCGACATCCAGCGCGCGTGACTAGTTGGACCAGGTGTACGAAAATTATACTGGTTTTCACCAAGAAAGATTAAAGTCAATTGAAGTAATTCTTTATAATCTTCTCGAATTTGAGATTTAGCCAATTGATCATAACAAAATTTTCTACAATCGTCGCGTTCAGCTGGACTTAATTGCGCACAAACATTTTCATCTTAGATGCCACTTGTGAATGATTTTCTGTTTAATTTTGACCATGATTTCGCAAATCTTTCAAAAATGGGAACTGCTGGTGCAGAAGTTAAAGAGAGTTTTATTTCAAAAACGCTGCGCAACAGAATTTCAAAAATATGGTGACGACACGGTAGATTGATTAGATTGCGCTTACATTTTTTTTCCTATTAGACGGGAGTTTTGCGCCAGTGATTAGGTGTGTAACATGACCAATTAAATGGATTTTATTTAAATTTTCACTGGTTTTTCTTGTTGCAATACCTGGAGCACGTTGTATTTCTGCAATCGATTTCGATAACATTTTGAAAACCATATACAAAATATTGTGAATCGTATTCTTATAAAAATAAAACCACTCGCGATCCTTCACCCGCTTAAAAAAACACATCACCACTTCTGATCACCACCACTTCAGGATACAAATTAAATTATATGCACAATTCCTCTAATAACAAAAAAGTCAACATTTTATAAACAGAATGTTAAAGAAAGAACCCTAAACAGAATTGTAAATAACAGTTATGCTACTGATGCATTGGGACAATCAAAATCACAACAAGCGCTCGGTCGTAAGCATTTGTATACAATTGTAGTTGTTTAGAATATCCAAAATTCGTGCCATAATAAGTACAATGCATCACAATAATTTTGGATGGTAAAGCTTACAATAATAATTGCATTGCTTATGAATTGTGACGAATGTAAGAAGCGTTTAGTTGCAGTAGTAATATTTTGCACACGACACAAAAAGCGTGCGTTGTTATACAGCAACACATGACATTGACCTTGGTTAGTCAAATTTGCAATAGGTTAGTCACTAATGCATTAGTAACCATTCAGAAGAAGCGTTCAATAATAATAATAATAATAATAATAATAATAATAATAATAATAATAATAATAATAATAATAATAATAATAATAATAATAATAATAATAATAATAATAATAATAATAATAATAATAATAATAATAATAATAATAATAATAACAATTAAAGAAAAATAAAATCCAAAATTTCTTCATGTTTGTCAATCGCATGTGTGGTTACATTACACGATTTTCCCGATTTTTTGACTACCTCCACCCCCACCCCCGGTTGACTTTTTATACATAGTTTATTGCTAGACCGTGGACTTTGGTCTGAACCCCCCCTCACCCGAAATCATCTAAAGCATTTTGGTACGGGCTTTTACAAATTTTTGTCGATTTTAACCATTTTTTTGAAACTTTGGGGCGTTTTCGGGTCCATCAAACGTCAATGGATCGACCACAAATTTTTATATTTAGAACTTTTAGGCATAAAGGGAAAAAAATCGGACCGGCGCTCGGTAAGATATGCATTTCCAAATTCTTCCATACACATAAGAACACCCCTAATGTTCATGCACCATGTAAATTTCAAAACCTTAGGGTTACCAAAGGGGTACCTATCATACAAACCAACATTTAAATTAAAGTTCTTATTAGAAATATATTTTTTTTTCTGACGTATCAAACTGAAGTTTTGACCTTGTTAGTTTCTAATGCATGTTCATCCACCATGAAAATTTCAAGACCCTAGGGCTACCAAGGTATGTACCTCCCACACAAACCAACAATTAAAGTAAAGTTCTTATTAGAAAAAGCTTTTTGTTTTTTTAGGTATCAAACTGAAATTTTGACATTATTAGTTTCTAATGTATGTTAATAAACCATGTAAATGCAAAGACGCCTACCTCCCAAACAACCCACCATTTAAATTAATGTTCGTATTAGAAATAACTTTTTATTTTTTGATGTATCAACATGAAATTTTGACACTATCAGTTTCTGATGCATGTTCATCCACGATATATATTTCAAGACCATCGGGTTGTCAAGATGGAAAACTCCCACACAAACCCCCATTTATATTAATGTTCTTATTAGAAATATCTTTTGTGTTTTTGTGAATCAAACTAAAATTTTGAAACTGCTAGTATCTGATGCATGTTCATCCATCATGTAAATTGTAAAACCATAGGGTTACCAAGAAGGTACCTCCCATACAAACCAACATTTAAATTAAAGTTCTCATTATAAATATATATTTTTTTTTTCTGACGTATCAAATTGATATATTGACGCTATAAGTTTCTGATGCATGTTCATCTACCATATAAATTTAAACACCCTAGGGTTACCAAGATATGTACCTCCCACACAAACCAACATTTAAATTAAAGTTCTTATTGGAAATAGCTTTTTGTTTTTTGATGTATCAAACTGAAATTTTGACACCGTTAGTTTCTGACGAATGTTCATCCACCATGTAAATATCAAGACCCTGGGGTTGCCAAGGTTGCTACCTCCCAAACAACCCACCATTTAAATTAATGTTCGTATTAGAAATAACTTTTTATTTTTTGATGTATCAACATGAAATTTTGACACCATTCAATTCTGATGCATGTTCATCCACCATGTAAATATCAAGACCCTGGGGTAGCCAAGGTTGCTACCTCCCACAAAAACCCCCATTTATATTAATGTTCTTATTAGAAATAGCTTTTGTGTTTTTATGCATCAAACTGAAATTTTGACACTGTTATTTTCTGATGCATGTTCATCTATCATGTAAATTGCAAAAGGGGTATCTCCCATACAAACCAACATTTAAATTAAAGTTCTCATTACAAATATATTTTTTTTCTGACGTATCAAACTGATATTTTGAAGCTATAAGTTTCTGCTGCATGTTCATCCACCATGTAAATTTCAAGACCCTAAGCTTACCAAGATTTGTACCTCCCATACAAACCAACATTTAAAGTAAAGTTCTTATTAGAAATAGCTTTTTGGTTTTTGAAGTATCAAACTGAAATTTTGACATTATTAGTTTCTGATGCATGTTAATCCACCATGTAAATTTCAAGACCATAGGGTTGGAAAGATGGCTACCTCCCACACAACCCCCCATTTCTATTAATGTTCCTATTAGAAATATCTTTTGTGTTTTTATGCATCAAACTAAAATTTTGACACTGTTAGTTTCTGATGCATGTTCATCCACCATGTAAATATCAAGACCCTGGGGTTGCCAAGATTGCTGCCTCCCACACAAACCGCCATTTAAATTAATGTTCTTATTAGAAATAGCTTTTGTGTTTTTATGCATCAAACTAAAATTTTGACACTGCAACTTTCTGATGCATGTTCATCTATCATGTAAACTGCAAAAGGTGTAACTCCCATACAAACCAACATTTAAATTAAAGTTCTCATTACAAATATATTTTTTTTCTGACGTCTCAAACTGATATTTTGAAGCTATAAGTTTCTGATGCATGTTCATCCACCATGTAAATTTCAAGACCCTAGGCTTACCAAGATTTGTACCTCCCATACAAACCAACATTTAAATTAAAGTTCTTATTAGAAATAGCTTTTTGGTTTTTTAAGTATCAAACTGAAATTTTGACATTATTAGTTTCTGATGCATGTTAAGCCACCATGTAAATTTCAAGACAATAGGGTTGGAAAGATGGCTACCTCCCACACAACCCCCCATTTAAATTAATGTTCTTATTAGAAATATCTTTTGTGTTTTTATGCATCAAACTAAAATTTTGACACTGTTAGTTTCTGATGCATGTTCATCCACCATGTAAATATCAAGACCCTGGGGTTGCCAAGATTGCTGCCTCCCACACAAACCGCCATTTAAATTAATGTTCTAATTAGAAATAGCTTTTGTGTTTTTATGCATCAAACTAAAATTTTGACACTGCAAGTTTCTGATGCATGTTCATCTACCATGTAATTTGCAAAACCATAGGGTTTCCAAAAGGGTACATCCCGTACAAATCAACATTTAAATTAAGGTTCTCATTACAAATTTTTTTTTTTTTTCTGATGTATCAAACTGAAATTTTGACACTTTTAGTTCCTGATGCATGTTCATCCACCATGTAAATTGCAAAACCAAAGGGTTACCAAAGGGGTACCTCCCATTCAAACTAACATTTAAATTAAAGTTCTCATTTCAAATATATTTTTGTCTTCTGACGTATCAAACTGATATATTGACGCTATAAGTGATGAGAAGTGATCTGATGCATGTTCATCCACCATGTAAATGTCAAGGCCCTAGGGTTACAAAGATATGTACCTCCCACACAAACCAACATTTAAATTAAAATTCTTATTAGAAATAGCTTTTTATTTTTTGATGTATCAAATTGAAATTTTGACACTATTAGTTTCTGATGCATGTTCATCCACCATGTATATTTCAAGACCCTAGGATTTCCAAGATATGTACCTCCCACACAAGCCAACATTTAAATTAAAGTTCTGATTGGAAATAGCTTTTTGTTTTTTGATGTATCAAACTGAAATTTTGACACTATTAGTTTCTGATGCATGTTCATCACTATGAAGATATCAAGACCCTGAGGTTGCCAAGATTGCTACCTGCTACACAAACCCCCATATAAATTAATGTTCTTATTAGAAATAGCTTTTTGTTTGTTGATGTATCAAACAGAAATTGTGACACTATAAGTTTCTGATCCACTTTCACCCACCGTGGAATTTTCAAGACCCTAGGGTTATAGCTTTTTGATTGTTGATGTATCAAACTGAAATTGTGACACTATAATTTTCTGATCCACTTTCATCCACCATGTAAATTTCAAGACCCTAGGGTTATCAAAAGGGTACCTCCCACACAAATGCCATTTTAATATATATTCCTATAAGAAAAAGCTTTTTGTTTTTTGATGTATCAAACTGAAATTTCGACGCTATTAGTTTCAGATAAATGTTCATCAAACATGTAAATTTCAAGACCTTTTGGTTACCAAAAGGGTACCTCCCACTCAAACCCCCATTCAAATTAATGTTTTTATTCGGGAAAGCTTTTTGTTTTTTTTTGATGTCTCAAACTGAAATTTTGACACTGTTCGTTTCTGATGCATGTTCATACACCATGTAAATTTCAAGACCCTTAGGTTGGCAAGATGGGTACTTCCCATACAAACCCCTATTTGAACTAATTTTCTTATTAGAAATAGCTTTTTATATTTTGATGCATCAAACTGAAATTTGGACTCAATTAGTTTCTAATGCATGTTCATCCACCATGTAAATTTTAATACCATAGGGTTGCCAAGATGGAAACCTCCCACACAAGCCCCCATTGATATTAATATTCTTATGAGAAATAGCTTTAACCAGATATGTCAGTAGAGGGACACCACAGGGCGGGGGAATCTCTCCACTGCTGTGGCTGTTAGTCATAGATAACATTCTCAAGGATTTAGAGGAGACAGGGGCAAGGGTAGTCGCCTATGCGGACGACGTTGTGATCATGGTAACAGGGATGTTTCCTAGTGTGATAAGCAACATCATACAGGGAGCTCTGGGGAGACTGTTAAAATGGGCCACAGGATGTGGTCTAAACGTTAACCTGAGCAAGACAGAACTGACGCTTTTCACAACGAAAACCAAAAGACCGACTTTTCCCCTTCCTCTTCTGAATGGACAACAGCTTCATCTTTCCAATAAGGCCAAGTACCTGGGAGTTATGCTGGACGCAAAACTCAATTGGAAATCCAGTACAAAGCTACGGGTTACGAAAGCCTCTATGGTCTATTACTCTTGCAGAAGATGGCATGGTAAGAGATGGGGCCTACGTCCATAAATAACAGCATCGGTGTACACAGCGATAGTGCGTCCGATTCTTACATATGGGGCAAAGCACTGCAATCCACCACTGTGAAGTCAAAGCTCGTTAAAGAATGCAGGTCGACGATGAGCGAGCTAAGTCGTCAAGCTGATATCACTCTCTTATGGGTTCCCGGCCATAGGAATATAGAAGGGAATGAGAAGGCTGACCAATTGGCTCTTTCCGGTGCTTTTCTTGATGTATCGTTGGTGGAACAGGTCTCGATTCCCCTGGCGGTCGTCAAGAGAAGTAACTTCCTGTTTTTCCGCCAGCTGGCTTACAGACTTTGGAAAGATCTTGAATCTTGCAGAGCGGCACGTCCTACCTGGCCCTGTTACAACGAAAATAGGTCTTTTAGACTCATTAACAGTTAAAATTTTAGACGCTCGGATACCGCAAGGCTCACAGCGGTTTTTACCGGTCACCGGTGTGTAGGTATGCACGCGGAGAGACTGGGTATTCCGTTTAGAAGCCATTGTAGGAGCTGCGGAAACGAAGAGGAAGAGGAGTCACTCACCCACTTTCTATGTCAATGCCCAGCCTTGGCAAAAACTAGAAATAAGTTTCTGGGCAAATATTTCATAGACAATCTCTCGGACTGTTCAGCCACATGTCCGGGTAATTTACTCAAATACCTAAATTCGACAGGTTGAATTTAGTAATACTGATTGCGTTCGGCGAGGAAGTGGTATCAAAACGGCACTCTAGTGCTAATTGTGGCTCGTGGTTTATGCGAGCCAGCCACGGAAACCAACCAACCAACCATGAGAAATGGCTTTTAGATTTTTAATGTTTCTTTTGATGTGTCAAACTAAAATTTTTACTCTAACGTTTCTGATCCGCTTTTATCCACCCTGTAATTTTCAAGATACTACAAGGGTTACCAAGAGGGGCACCTCCCATACAATCCACAATTTAAATTAAAGTTCTTATTTGAAATAGAGTTTTGTGTTAAATGTGTTAAACTGAAATTTTGACACTATTAGTTTCTGAATCATGTCCATCCACCATGCATGTACAACCACCATGTAAATTTCAAGACCATAGGGTAGCAAAGATGGCTACCTCCCACACAAACCCCCATTCAATTAATGTTCTTATTGGAAATAGCTTTTGTGTTTTGATGTACCTAAAGAAAACTTTGACACTGTGAGTTTCTGATGCATGGTCATCCACCATGTAAATTTCAAAACCTTAGGGTTACCAAACGGGTACCTAATATACAAACCAACATTTAAATTAAAGTTCTTATTAGAAATATATTTTTTTTCTGACGTATCAAACTGAAGTTTTGACATTATTAGTTTCTGATGCATGTTCATCCACCATGTAAATTTCAAGACCCTAGGGTTATCAAGAAATGTACCTCCCACACATGCCCCCATTTAAATTAATGTTTCTATTAGAAATATCTTTTGTGTTCTTTGATGCATCAAACTAAAATTTTGATACTGTTAGTTTCTGATGCATGTTCATCCACCATGTAAATATCAAGACCCTGGGGTTGCTAAGATTGGTACCTCCCACTCAAACCCCCATCTAAATTAATGTTCTGATTAGAAAAAGCAGCAAACTAAAATTTTGACACTATTAGTTTCTGATGCATGTTCATTCACCATGTAAATTTCTAGAGCCTAGGGTCACCAAAGGGGTACCCACCATACAAACCAATATTTAAATTAAAGTTGTTATTAGAAATATATTTTTTTTTCTGACGTATCATACTGAAGTTTTGACATTATTAGTTTCAAATGCATGTTCATCCAACATGTAAATTTCAAGACCCTAGGGTTACGAAGATATGTACCTCCCACACAAACCATCATTTAAATTATAGTTCTTATTGGAAATAACTTTTTGTTTTTTGAAGAATCAAACTGAAATTTTGACACTATTAGTTTCTGTTGCATGTTCATCCACCATGTAAATATCAAGACCCTGGGGTTATCAAGATTGCTGCCTCCCACACAAACTCCCATTTAAATAAATGTTCTTATTAGAAATAACTTTTTATTTTTTGATGTATCAAATTAAAATTTTGAATTTATTGGTTTCTGATTCATGTTCATCTACCATGTAAATTGCAAAACCATAGGGTTACCAAAAGGGTACAGCCCGTACAAACCAACAATTAAATTAAGGTCCTCATTACAAATATATTTTTTTTTCTGATGTATTAAACTGATATTTTGACACTATTAGTTTCAGATGCATGTTGTAAATTTCAAGACTCTAGGGCTACCTCCTAAGCAAACCACCATTTAAATTAATGTTCTTATTAGAAATAGCTTTTTTTTGTTGATGTATCAAACTGAAGTTGTGACACTATAAGTTTCTGATCCACTTTCACCCACCGTGTAATTTTCAAGACCCTAGGGTTACCAAAAGGGTACCTCCCACACAAATGCCATTTTAATAAATATTCCTATAAGAAAAAGCTTTTTGTTTTTTGATGTATCAAACTGAAATTTTGACACTGTTCGTTTCTGATGCATGTTCAACCACCATGTAAATTTCAAGACCATTGGGTTGCCAAGATGGAAACCTCTCACTCAAGCCCCCATTTATATTAATGATCTTATAGGAAATAATTTTCCTATTTTTAATGTTTCTTTTGATGTGTCAAACTACAATTTTTACACTAACGTTTCTGATCCGCTTTTATCCACCGTGTAATTTTCAAGATACTACTAGGGTTACCAAGAGGGGTGCCACTCATAAAAACCGTCATTTAAATTTAAGTTCTTATTAGAAAGAGTTTTTTATTTTTGATGTATCAAACTAAAATTTTAACACTAAAGTTTCTGATCCGCTTTTATCCACTGTGTAATTTTCAAGATACTACTAGGGTTACCAAAAAGGGGCACCTCCCATACAATCCACAATTTAAATTAAAGTTCTTATTAGAAATAGAGTTTTGTGTTTAATGTGTCAAACTGAAATTTTGACACTATTAGTTTCTGATTCATGTCCATCCACCATGCATGACAACCACCATGTAAATTTCAAGACCATAGGGTTGCCAAGATGGAAACCTCCCACACAAGCCCCATTTATATTAATGATTTTTTAAGAAATAGCTTTTGTGTTTTGATGTATCAAACGAAAACTTTGACACTGTTAGTTTCTGATGCATGTCCATCCACCATGTAAATTTCAAAACCTTAGGGTTACCAAAGGGGTACCTACCATATAAACCAACATTAAAATTAAAGTTCTTATTAGAAATATATTTTTTTTTCTGACGTATCAAACTGAAGTTTTGACCTTATTAGTTTCTAATGCATGTTCATCCACCATGTAAAATTTAAGACCCTAAGGGTTACCAAGATATGTACCACCGACACAAACCAACATTTAAATTAAAGTTCTTATTAAAAAAAGGTTTTTGTTTTTTGAGGTATCAAACTTAAATTTTGACATAATTAGTTTCTGATGCATGTTAATCCACCATGTAAATTTCAACACCATAGGGTTGCAAAGATGGCTACCTCCCACACAACCCCCCATTTAAATTAATGTTCCTATTAGAAATATCTTTTGTGTTTTTATGAATCAAACTAAAATTTTGAAACTGTTAGTTTCTGATGCATGTTTATCCACCATGTAAATTGCAAAACCAAAGGTTTACCAAAGAGGTACCTCCCATAAAAACCAACATTTAAATTAAAGTTCTCATTACAAATACATTTTTTTTTTTCTGACGTATCAAACTGATATATTGACGCAATAAGTTTCTGTTGCATGTTCATCCACCATATAAATTTCAAGACCCTAGGGTTACCAAGATATGAAACTTCCACACAAACCAACATTTAAATTAATGTTCTTATTAGAAAAAGCTTTATGTTTTTGGAGGTATCAAACTGAAATTTTGACATTATTAGTTTCTGATGCATGTTAATCCACCATGTCAATTTCAAGACCATAGGATTGCAAAGATGGCTACCTCCAAAACAGCCCACCATTTAAATTAATGTTCGTATTAGATATAACTTTTTATTTTTTGATGTATCAACGTGAAATTTTGACACTATTAGTTTCAGATGCATGTTCATCCACGATGTATATTTCAAGACCATCGGGCTGTCAAGATGGAATCCTCCCACACAAAACCCCCATTTATATTAATGTTCCTATTAGAAATATCTCTTGTGTTTTTTTGCATCAAACTGATATTTTGAGACTGATAGTTTCTGATGCAAGTTCATCCACCATGTAAATTGCAAGACCAAAGGGTTACCAAAGAGGTACCTCTCATTCAAACCAACATTTAAATTAAAGTTTTCATTACAAAATATATTTTTTTTTCTGACTTATCAAACTGAAGTTTTGACCTTATTGGTTTGTAATGCATGTTCATCCACCATGTAAATTTCAAGACCCTAGTGTTACCAAGATATGAACCTCCCACACAAACCAACATTTAAATTAATGTTCTTATTAGAAAAAGCTTTTTGTTTTTTAAAGTATAAAACTGAAATTTTGAAATTATTAGTTTCTGATGCATGTTAATCTACCATGTAAATATCAAGACACTTGGGTTGCCAAGATGGCTACCTCCCACACAAACCCCCATTTAAATTTATGTTCTTATTAGAAATAACTTTTTATTTTTTTATGTATCAAATTGAAATTTTGACACTATTAGTTTCTGATGCATATTCATCCACCATGTATATTTCAAGACCATCGGGTTGTCAAGATGGAAACCTCCCACACAAGTCCCCATTTCTGTTAACGTTCTTATAAGAAATAGCTTTTTGATTTTTAATGTATCAAACTGAAATTTTGACACTATTAGTTTCTGATGCATGTTAATCCACCATGTCAATTTCAAGACCATAGGATTGCAAAGATGGCTACCTCCCAAACAACCCACCATTTAAATTAGTGTTCGTATTAGATATAACTTTTTATTTTTTTGATGTATCAACGTGAAATTTTGACACTATTAGTTTCAGATGCATGTTCATCCACGATGTATATTTCAAGACCATCGGGCTGTCAAGATGGAATCCTCCCACACAAAACCCCCATTTATTTTAATGTTCCTATTAGAAATATCTCTTGTGTTTTTATGCATCAAACTGATATTTTGAGACTGATAGTTTCTGATGCAAGTTCATCCACCATGTAAATTGCAAGACCAAAGGGTTACCAAAGAGGTACCTCTCATTCAAACCAAAATTTAAATTAAAGTTCTCATTACAAATATATATTTTTTTTTCTGACTTATCAAACTGAAGTTTTGACCTTATTGGTTTGTAATGCATGTTCATCCACCATGTACATTTCAAAACCTTAGGGTTACCAAATGGGTACCTACCATACAAACCAACATTTAAATTAAAGTTCTTATTAGATATATATTTTTTTTCTGACGTATCAAACTGAAGTTTTGACCTTAATAGTTTGTTATGCATGTTCATCCACCATGTAAATTTCAAGACCCTAGAGTTACCAAGATATGTACCTCCCACACAAACCAACATTTAAATTAAAGTTCTTATTAGAAAAAGCTTTTTATTTTTTGAGGTATCAAACTGAAATTTTGACACTGTTAGTTTCTGATGCATGTTAATTCACCATGTAAATTTCAAGACCATAGGGTTGCAAAGATGGCTACCTCCTTAACAACCCACCATTTAAATAAATGTTCGTATTTGAAATAACTTTTTATTTTTTGATGTATCAACATGAAATTTTGACACTATTAGTTTCTGATGCATGTTCATCCACGATGTATATTTCAAGACCATCGGGTTGTCAAGATGGATCCTCCCACACAAACCCCCATTTATATTAATGTTCCTATTAGAAATATCTTTTGTGTTTTTATAAATCAAACTAAAATTTTGAAACTGTTAGTTGCTGATGCATGTTCATCCACCATGTAAATTGTAAAACCATAGGGTTACCAAAGAGGTACCTCCCATACAAACCAACATTTAAATTAAAGTTCTCATTACAAATATATTCTTTTTTTTCTGACGTATCAAACTGATATATTGACGCTATATGATTCTGATGCATGTTCATCTACCATGTAAATTTCAAGACCCTAGGGCTACCAAGATATGTACCTCCCACACAAATCAACATTTAAATTACGGTTCTCACAACACATATATTTTTTTTTTCTGATTCATCAAACTGATACTTTGACACTATTAGTTTCAGATGCATGTTCATCCACCATGTAAATAGCAAGACCCTGGGGTTCCCAAGGTTGCTACCTCCCAAACAACCCACCATTCAAATAAATGTTCGTATTAGAAATAACTTTTGATTTTTTGATGTATCTACATGAAATTTTGACACTATTAATTTCTGATGCATGTTCATCCATGAAATATATTACAAGACCATCGGGTTGTCAAGATGGAAACCTCCCACACAAGCCCCCATTTATATTAATGTTCCTATTAGAAATATCTTTCGTATTTTTATAAATCAAACTAAAGTTTTGAAACTGTTAGTTTCTGATGCATGTTCATCCACCATGTATATTGTTAAACCATAGGGTTACCAAAGAGGTACCTCCCATACAAACCAACATTTAAATTAAAGTTTTCATTACAAATATATATATTTTTTTTTTTTTACGTATCAAACTGATATATTGACGCTATAAGTTTCTGATCCATGTTCATCCACCATGTAAATTTCAAGACCCTAGGGTTACCAAGATGTGTACCTCCCACACAAACCAACATTTAAATTAAAGTTCTTATTGGAAATAGCTTTTTGTTTTTGATGTATCAAAGTGAAATTTTGACACTGTTAGTTTCTGAGGCATGTTCATCCATAATGTAAATTGTAAAACCATAGGGTTAACAAAGGGGTACCTCCCATTCAAACCAACATTTAAATTAAAGTTCTCATTACAAATATGTTTTTGTTTTTTCTGGCGTATCAAACTGATATTTTGACGCTTTAAGTTTCTGATGCATGTTCATCCACCATATAAATTTCAAGACCCTAAGGTTACCAAGATATGTACCTCCCACACAAACCAACATTTAAATTAAAGTTCTCATTACAAATATATTCTTTTTTTTCTGACGTATCAAACTGATATATTGACGCTGTATGTTTCTGATGCATGTTCATCTACCATGTAAATTTCAAGACCCTAGGGCTACCAAGATATGTACCTCCCACACAAATCAACATTTAAATTACGGTTCTCACAACACATATATTTTTTTTTTCTGATTCATCAAACTGATACTTTGACACTATTAGTTTCAGATGCAAGTTCATCCACCATGTAAATTGCAAGACCAAAGGGTTACCAAAGAGGTACCTCTCATTCAAACCAAAATTTAAATTAAAGTTCTCATTACAAATATATATTTTTTTTTCTGACTTATCAAACTGAAGTTTTGACCTTATTGGTTTGTAATGCATGTTCATCCACCATGTACATTTCAAAACCTTAGGGTTACCAAATGGGTACCTACCATACAAACCAACATTTAAATTAAAGTTCTTATTAGATATATATTTTTTTTCTGACGTATCAAACTGAAGTTTTGACCTTAATAGTTTGTTATGCATGTTCATCCACCATGTAAATTTCAAGACCCTAGAGTTACCAAGATATGTACCTCCCACACAAACCAACATTTAAATTAAAGTTCTTATTAGAAAAAGCTTTTTATTTTTTGAGGTATCAAACTGAAATTTTGACACTGTTAGTTTCTGATGCATGTTAATTCACCATGTAAATTTCAAGACCATAGGGTTGCAAAGATGGCTACCTCCTTAACAACCCACCATTTAAATAAATGTTCGTATTTGAAATAACTTTTTATTTTTTGATGTATCAACATGAAATTTTGACACTATTAGTTTCTGATGCATGTTCATCCACGATGTATATTTCAAGACCATCGGGTTGTCAAGATGGATCCTCCCACACAAACCCCCATTTATATTAATGTTCCTATTAGAAATATCTTTTGTGTTTTTATAAATCAAACTAAAATTTTGAAACTGTTAGTTGCTGATGCATGTTCATCCACCATGTAAATTGTAAAACCATAGGGTTACCAAAGAGGTACCTCCCATACAAACCAACATTTAAATTAAAGTTCTCATTACAAATATATTCTTTTTTTTCTGACGTATCAAACTGATATATTGACGCTATATGATTCTGATGCATGTTCATCTACCATGTAAATTTCAAGACCCTAGGGCTACCAAGATATGTACCTCCCACACAAATCAACATTTAAATTACGGTTCTCACAACACATATATTTTTTTTTTTCTGATTCATCAAACTGATACTTTGACACTATTAGTTTCAGATGCATGTTCATCCACCATGTAAATAGCAAGACCCTGGGGTTCCCAAGGTTGCTACCTCCCAAACAACCCACCATTCAAATAAATGTTCGTATTAGAAATAACTTTTGATTTTTTGATGTATCTACATGAAATTTTGACACTATTAATTTCTGATGCATGTTCATCCATGAAATATATTACAAGACCATCGGGTTGTCAAGATGGAAACCTCCCACACAAGCCCCCATTTATATTAATGTTCCTATTAGAAATATCTTTCGTATTTTTATAAATCAAACTAAAGTTTTGAAACTGTTAGTTTCTGATGCATGTTCATCCACCATGTATATTGTTAAACCATAGGGTTACCAAAGAGGTACCTCCCATACAAACCAACATTTAAATTAAAGTTTTCATTACAAATATATATATTTTTTTTTTTTTACGTATCAAACTGATATATTGACGCTATAAGTTTCTGATCCATGTTCATCCACCATGTAAATTTCAAGACCCTAGGGTTACCAAGATGTGTACCTCCCACACAAACCAACATTTAAATTAAAGTTCTTATTGGAAATAGCTTTTTGTTTTTGATGTATCAAAGTGAAATTTTGACACTGTTAGTTTCTGAGGCATGTTCATCCATAATGTAAATTGTAAAACCATAGGGTTAACAAAGGGGTACCTCCCATTCAAACCAACATTTAAATTAAAGTTCTCATTACAAATATGTTTTTGTTTTTTCTGGCGTATCAAACTGATATTTTGACGCTTTAAGTTTCTGATGCATGTTCATCCACCATATAAATTTCAAGACCCTAAGGTTACCAAGATATGTACCTCCCACACAAACCAACATTTAAATTAAAGTTCTCATTACAAATATATTCTTTTTTTTCTGACGTATCAAACTGATATATTGACGCTGTATGTTTCTGATGCATGTTCATCTACCATGTAAATTTCAAGACCCTAGGGCTACCAAGATATGTACCTCCCACACAAATCAACATTTAAATTACGGTTCTCACAACACATATATTTTTTTTTTCTGATTCATCAAACTGATACTTTGACACTATTAGTTTCAGATGCAAGTTCATCCACCATGTAAATTGCAAGACCAAAGGGTTACCAAAGAGGTACCTCTCATTCAAACCAAAATTTAAATTAAAGTTCTTATTGGAAATAGCTTTTTGTTTTTGATGTATCAAAGTTAAATTTTGACACTGTTAGTTTCTGATGCATGTTCATACACCATGTAAATTGCAAAACCAAAGCGTTACCAAAGGGGTACCTCCCAGTCAAACCAACATTTAAATTAAAGTTCTTATTACAAATATATTTTTTTTTCTGACTTATCAAACTGATATATTGACGCTTTAAGTTTCTGATGCATGTTCATCCACCATGTAAATATCAAGATCCTGGGGTTGCCAAGGTTGCTACCTCCCAAACAACCCACCATTTAAATAAATGTTCGTATTAGAAATAACTTTTTATTTTTTGATGAATCTACATGAAATTTTGACAATATTAATTTCTGATGCATGTTCATCCATGATGTATATTTCAAGACCATCGGGTTGTCAAGATGGAAACCTCCCACACAAACCCCCATTTATATTAATGTTCCTATTAGAAATATCTTTTGTGTTTTTATGAATCAAACTAAAATTTTGAAACTGTTAGTTTCTGATGCATGTTCATCCACCATGTAAATTGTAAAACCATAGGGTTACCAAAGAGGTACCTCCCATACAAACCAACATTTAAATTAAAGTTCTCATTACAAATATATATTTTTATTTCTGACGTATCAAACTGATATATTGACGCTATAAGTTTCTGATGCATGTTCATCCACCATATACATTTCAAGACCCTAGGGTTTCCAAGATATGTACCTTCCACACAAACCAACATTTAAATTAAAGTTCTTATTGGAAATAGCTTTTTGTTTTTTGATGTATCAAACTGAAATTTTGACACTGTTAGTTTCTGATGCATGTTCATCCAGCATGTAAATTGCAAAACCAAAAGGTTACCAAAGGGGTACCTCCCATACAAACCAACATTTAAATTAAAGTTTTCATAACAAATATATATATTTTTTTTTTGTGGCGTATCAAACTGATATTTTGCTGCTATAAGTTTCTGATGCATGTTCATCTACCATGTAAATTTCAAGACCCTAGGGCTACCAAGATATGTACCTCCCACACAAACCAACATTTAAATTAAAGTTCTTATTGGAAATAGCTTTTTGTTTTTTGATGTATCAAAGTGAAATTTTGACACTGTTAGTTTCTGATGCATGTTCATCCACCATGTAAATTGTAAAACCATAGGGTTACCAAAGAGGTACCTCCCATACAAACCAACATTTAAATTTAAGTTCTCATTACAAATGTATATTTTTTTTTTCTGACTTATCAAACTGATATATTGACGCTATAAGTTTCTGATGCATGTTCATCCACAATATAAATTTCAAGACCCTAGGGTTTCCAAGATATGTACCTCCCACACAAACCAACATTTAGATTAAAGTTCTTATTGGAAATAGCTTTTTGTTTTTGATGTATCAAACTGAAATTTTGACACTGTTAGTTTCTGATGCATGTTCATCCACCATGTAAATTGCAAAGCCAAATGGTTACCAAAGGGGTACCTCCCACACAAACCAACATTTAAATTACGGTTCTCATTACAAATATAATTTTTTTTTTTCTGATGAATCAAACTGATACTTTGACACTATTAGTTTCAGATGCATGTTCATCCACCATGTAAATATCAAGATCCTGGGGTTGCCAAGGTTGCTACCTCCCAAACAACCCACCATTTAAATAAATGTTCGTATTAGAAATAACATTTTATTTTTTGATGTATCTACATGAAATTTTGACAATATTAATTTCTGATGCATGTTCAGCCATGATGTATATTTCAAGACCATCGGGTTGTCAAGATGGAAACCTCCCACACAAACCCCCATTTATATTAATGTTCCTATTAGAAATATCTTTTGTGTTTTTATGAATCAAACTAAAATTTTGAAACTGTTAGTTTCTGATGCATGTTCATCCACCATGTAAATTGTAAAACCATAGGGTTACCAAAGAGGTACCTCCCATACAAACCAACATTTAAATTAAAGTTTTCATTAGAAATATATATTTTTATTTCTGACGTATCAAACTGATATATTGACGCTATAAGTTTCTGATGCATGTTCATCCACCATATACATTTCAAGACCCTAGGGTTTCCACGATATGTACCTCCCACACAAACCAACATTTAAATTAAAGTTCTTATTGGAAATAGCTTTTTGTTTTTTGATGTATCAAACTGAAATTTTGACACTGTTAGTTTCTGATGCATGTTCATCCACCATGTAAATTGCAAAACCAAAGGGTTACCAAAGGGGAACCTCCCATTCAAACCAACATTTAAATTAAAGTTTTCATAACAAATATATATTTATTTTTTTCTGGCGTATCAAACTGATATATTGCCGCTATAAGTTTCTGATGCATGTTCATCTACCATGTAAATTTCAAGACCCTAGGGCTACCAAGATATGTACCTCCCACACAAACCAACATTTAAATTAAAGTTCTTATTGGAAATAGCTTTTTGTTTTTTGATGTATCAAACTGAAATTTTCACACTGTTAGTTTCTGATGCATGTTCATCCACCATGTAAATTGCAAAACCAAAGGGTGACCAAAGGGGTACCTCCCATTCAAACCAACATTTAAATTAAAGTTCTCATTACAAATATGTTTTTTTCTGACGTATCAAACTGATATATTGACGCTATAAGTTTCTGATGCATGTTCATCTACCATGTAAATTTCAAGACCCTAGGGCTACCAAGATTATGTACCTCCCACACAAACCAACATTCAAATTACGGTTCTCATTACAAATATATTTTTTTTTTCTGATGTATCAAACTGAAATTTTCACACTGTTAGTTTCTGATGCATGTTCATCCACCATGTAAATTGCAAAACCAAAGGGTGACCAAAGGGGAACCTCCCATTCAAACCAACATTTAAATTAAAGTTCTCATTACAAATATATATTTTTTTTTTCTGACGTATTAAACTGATATATTGACGCTATAAGTTTCTGATGCATGCTAATCCACCATATAAATTTCAAGAACCTAGGGTTTCCAAGATATGTACCTCCCACACAAACCAACATTTAAATTAAAGTTCTTATTGGAAATAGCTTTTTGTTTTTTGATGTATCAAACTGAAATTTTGACACTGTTAGTTTCTGATGCATGTTCATCCAGCATGTAAATTGCAAAACCAAAGGGTGACCAAAGGGGTACCTCCCATTCAAACCAACATTTAAATTAAAGTTCTCATTACAAATATGTTTTTTTCTGACGTATCAAACTGATATATTGACGCTATAAGTTTCTGATGCATGTTCATCTACCATGTAAATTTCAAGACCCTAGGGCTACCAAGATATGTACTTCCCACACAAACCAACATTCAAATTACGGTTCTCATTACAAATATATTTTTTTTTTCTGATGTATCAAACTGATACTTTGACACTATTAGTTTCAGATGCATGTTCATCCACCATGTAAATATCAAGATCCTGGGGTTGCCAAGGTTGCTACCTCCCAAACAACCCACCATTTAAATAAATGTTCGTATTAGAAATAACTTTTTATTTTTTGATGTATCAACATGAAATTTTGACACGATTAGTTTTTGATGCATGTTCATCCACGATGTATATTTCAAGACCATGGGGTTGTCAAGATGGAAACCTCCCACACAAACCCCCATTTATATTAATGTTCCTATTAGAAATATCTTTTGTGTTTTTATGAATCAAACTAAAATTTTGAAACTGTTAGTTTCTGATAATTGTTCATCCACCATGTAAATAGTAAAATCATAGGGTTACCAAAGAGGTACCTCCCATACAAACCAACATTTAAGTTAAAGTTCTCATTACAAATATATATTTTTTTTTCTGACGTATCAAACTGATATATTGACGTTATAAGTTTCTGATGCATGTTCATCTACCATGTAAATTTCAAGACCCTAGGGCCACCAAGATATGTACCTCCCACACAAACCAACATTTAAATTAAAGTTCTTATTGGAAATAGCTTTTTATATTTTGATGCATCAAACTGAAATTTTTACACTGTTAGTTTGTGATGCATGTTCATCCACCATGTAAATTGCAAAACCAAAGGGTTACCAAATGGGTACCTCCCATTCATACCAACATTTAAATTAAAGTTCTCATTACAAATATATTTTTTTTTCTGACGTATCAAACTGATATATTGACGCTATAAGTTTCTGATGCATGGTCATCTACCATGTAAATTTCAAGACCCTAGGGCTACCAAGATATGTACCTCCCACACAAACCAACATTTAAATTACGGTTCTCATTACAAATATATATTTTTTTTTTCTGATGTATCAAACTGATACTTTGACACTATTAGTTTCAGATGCATGTTCATCCACCATGTAAATATCAAGATCCTGGGGTTGCCAAGTTTGCTACCTCCCAAACAATCCGCCATATAAATAAATGTTCGTATTAGAAATAACTTTTTATTTTTTGATGTATCTACATCAAATTTTGACAATATTAATTTCTGATGCATGTTCATCCATGATGTATATTTCAAGACCATCGGGTTGTCAAGATGGAGACCTCCCACACAATCCCCCATTTATATTAATGTTCCTATTAGAAATATCTTTTGTGTTTTTATAAATCAAACTAAAATTTTGAAACTGTTAGTTTCTGATGCATGTTCATCCACCATGTAAATTGTAAAACCATAGGGTTACCAAAGAGGTGCCTCCCATACAAACCCACATTTAAATTAAAGATCTCATTACAAATATATATTTTTTTTTCTGACGTATCAAACTGATATATTGACGCTATAAGTTTCTGATGCATGTTCATCCACCATATACATTTCAAGACAATAGGGTTTCCAAGATATGTACCTCCCACACAAACCAACATTTATATTAAAGTTCTTATTGGAAATAGCTTTTTGTTTTTTGATGTATCAAACTGAAATTTTGACACTGTTAGTTTCTGATGCATGTTCATCCACCATGTAAATTGAAAGCCAAATGGTTACCAAAGGGGTACCTCCCACACAAACCAACATTTAAATTACGGTTCTCATTACAAATATAATTTTTTTTTTCTGATGTATCAAACTGATACTTTGACACTATTAGTTTCAGATGCATGTTCATCCACAATGTAAATATCAAGACCCTGGAGTTGCCAAGGTTGCTACCTCCCAAGCAACCCACCATTTAAATTAATGTTCGTATTAGAAATAACTTTTTATTTTTTGATGTATCAACATGAAATTTTGACACGATTAGTTTCTGATGCATGTTCATCCACGATGTATATTTCAAGACCATCGGGTTGTCAAGATGGAAACCTCCCACACAAACCCCCATGTATATTAATGTTCCTATTAGAAATATCTTTTGTGTTTTTATGAATCAAACTAAAATTTTGAAACTGTTAGTTTCTGATAATTGTTCATCCACCATGTAAATAGTAAAATCATAGGGTTACCAAAGAGGTACCTCCCATACAAACCAACATTTAAATTAAAGTTGTCATTACAAATATATATTTATTTTTTTCTGGCGTATCAAACTGATATATTGCCGCTATAAGTTTCTGATGCATGTTCATCTACCATGTAAATTTCAAGACCCTAGGGCTACCAAGATATGTACCTCCCACACAAACCAACATTTAAATTAAAGTTCTTATTGGAAATAGCTTTTTGTTTTTTGATGTATCAAAGTGAAATTTTGACACTATTAGTTTCTGATGCATGTTCATACACCATGTAAATTGCAAAACCAAAGGGTTACCAAAGGGGTACCTCCCATTCAACCCAACATTTAAATTAAAGTTCTCACTGCAAATATATTTTTTTTTTCTGACTTATCAAACTGATATATTGACGCTTTAAGTTTCTGATGCATGTTCATCCACCATGTAAATTTCAAGACCCTAGGGCTACCAAGATATGTACCTCCCACACAAACCAACATTTAAATTACGGTTCTCATTACAAATATATATTTTTTTCTGATGTATCAAACTGATACTTTGACACTATTAGTTTCAGATGCATGTTCATCCACCATGTAAATATCAAGACCCTGGAGTTGCCAAGGTTGCTACCTCCCAAGCAACCCACCATTTAAATTAATGTTCGTATTAGAAATAACTTTTTATTTTTTGATGTATCAACATGAAATTTTGACACGATTAGTTTTTGATGCATGTTCATCCACGATGTATATTTCAAGACCATGGGGTTGTCAAGATGGAAACCTCCCACACAAACCCCCATGTATATTAATGTTCCTATTAGAAATATCTTTTGTGTTTTTATAAATCAAACTAAAATTTTGAAACTGTTAGTTTCTGATGCATGTTCATCCACCATGTAAATTGTAAAACCATAGGGTTACCAAAGAGGTACCTCCCATACAAACCAACATTTAAATTTAAGTTCTCATTACAAATGTATATTTTTTTTTCTGACTTATCAAACTGATATATTGACGCTATAAGTTTCTGATGCATGTTCATCCACCATATACATTTCAAGACCCTAGGGTTTCCAAGATATGTACCTCCCACACAAACCAACATTTAAATTAAAGTTCTTATTGGAAATAGCTTTTTGTTTTTTGATGTATCAAACTGAAATTTTGACACTGTTAGTTTCTGATGCATGTTCATCCACCATGTAAATTGCAAAGCCAAAGGGTTACCAAAGGGGTACCTCCCACACAAACCAACATTTAAATTACGGTTCTCATTACAAATATATTTTTTTTTTCTGATGTATCAAACTGATACTTTGACACTATTAGTTTCAGATGCATGTTCATCCACCATGTAAATATCAAGACCCTGGAGTTGCCAAGGTTGCTACCTCCCAAGCAACCCACCATTTAAATTAATGTTCGTATTAGAAATAACTTTTTATTTTTTGATGTATCACATGAAATTTTGACACGATTATTTCTGATGCATGTTCATCCACGATGTATATTTCAAGACCATCGGGTTGTCAAGATGAACCTCCCACACAAACCCCCATGTATATTAATGTTCCTATTAGAAATATCTTTTGTGTTTTTATGAATCAAACTAAAATTTTGAAACTGTTAGTTTCTGATAATTGTTCATCCACCATGTAAATTGTAAAACCATAGGGTTACCAAAGAGGTACCTCCCATACAAACCAACATTTAAATTAAAGTTTTCATTACAAATATATATTTTTATTTCTGACGTATCAAACTGATATATTGACGCTATAAGTTTCTGATGCATGTTCATCCACCATATACATTTCAAGACCCTAGGGTTTCCAAGATATGTACCTCCCACACAAACCAACATTTAAATTAAAGTTCTTATTGGAAATAGCTTTTTGTTTTTTGATGTATCAAACTGAAATTTTGACACTGTTAGTTTCTGATGCATGTTCATCCAGCATGTAAATTGCAAAACCAAAGGGTTACCAAAGGGGTACCTCCCATACAAACCAACATTTAAATTAAAGTTTCATAACAAATATATATTTATTTTTTCTGGCGTATCAAACTGATATATTGCCGCTATAAGTTTCTGATGCATGTTCATCTACCATGTAAATTTCAAGACCCTAGGGCTACCAAGATATGTACCTCCCACACAAACCAACATTTAAATTAAAGTTCTTATTGGAAATAGCTTTTTGTTTTTTGATGTATCAAACTGAAATTTTGACACTATTAGTTTCTGATGCATGTTCATCCACCATATAAATTTCAAGACCCTAGGGTTACCAAGATATGTACCTCCCACACAAACCAACATTTAAATTAAAGTTCTCATTGGAAATAGCTTTTTGTTTTTTGATGTATCAAACTGAAATTTTGACACTGTTAGTTTCTGATGCATGTTCATCCACCATGTAAATTGTAAAACCATAGGGTTACCAAAGAGGTACCTCCCATACAAACCAACATTTAAATTAAAGTTTTCATAACAAATATATATTTATTTTTTCTGACGTATCACTATATATTGACGCTATCAGTTCTGATGCATGTTCATCCACCATATAAATTTCAAGACCCTAGGGTTACCAAGATATGTACCTCCCACACAAACCAACATTTAAATTAAAGTTCTTATTGGAAATAGCTTTTTGTTTTTTGATGTATCAAACTGAAATTTTGACACTGTTAGTTTCTGATGCATGTTCATCCACCATGTAAATTGCAAAACCAAAGGGTTACCAAAGGGGTACCTCCCATACAAACCAACATTTAAATTAAAGTTTTCATAACAAATATATATTTATTTTTTCTGACGTATCAAACTGATATATTGACGCTATAAGTTTCTGATGCATGTTCATCTACCATGTAAATTTCAAGACCCTAGGGCTACCAAGATATGTACCTCCCACACAAACCAACATTTAAATTAAAGTTCTTATTGGAAATAGCTTTTTGTTTTTTGATGTATCAAACTGAAATTTTGACACTGTTAGTTTCTGATGCATGTTCATCCACCATGTAAATTGCAAAACCAAAGGGTTACCAAAGGGGTACCTCCCATTCAAACCAACATTTAAATTAAAGTTCTCATTACAAATATATATTTTTTTTTCTGACGTATCAAACTGATATATTGACGCTATAAGTTTCTGATGCATGTTCATCCACCATGTAAATTTCAAGACCCTAGGGCTACCAAGATATGTACCTCCCACACAAACCAACATTTAAATTACGGTTCTCATTACAAATATTTTTTTTTTCTGATGTATCAAACTGATACTTTGACACTATTAGTTTCAGATGCATGTTCATCCACCATGTAAATATCAAGACCCTGGAGTTGCCAAGGTTGCTACCTCCCAAGCAACCCACCATTTAAATTAATGTTCTCAGTACAAATATATATTTTTTTTTCTGACGTATCAAACTATATATTGACGCTATAAGTTTCTGATGCATGTTCATCCACCATGTAAATTGCAAAACCATAGGGTTACCAAAGAGGTACCTCCCATACAAACCAACATTTAAATTAAGTTCTCATTACAAATGTATATTTTTTTTTCTGACTTATCAAACTGATATATTGACGCTATAAGTTTCTGATGCATGTTCATCCACCATTAATTCAAGACATGGGTTTCCAAGTTGTACCTCCCACACACCAACGCCGGATCAACGATTTGACACTAGTTCGAGCATGTCTCCCCAGTAATTCAGAGGTCCAAGGGCTACCTCCCTACTTGTTCCGTACTTTTTTGACTGTATCATACACTGATAATTTTCGACACTATTAAGTTTCTGATGCATGTTCATCCACTCGATGTATATTTCAAGACCATCGGGTTGTCAAGATGGAAACCTCCCACACAAACCCCCATGTATATTAATGTTCCTATTAGAAATATCTTTTGTGTTTTTATGAATCAAACTAAAATTTTGAAACTGTTAGTTTCTGATAATTGTTCATCCACCATGTAAATTGTAAAACCAAAGGGTTACCAAAGAGGTACCTCCCATACAAACCAACATTTAAATTAAAGTTTTCATTACAAATATATATTTTTATTTCTGACGTATCAAACTGATATATGACGCTAAGTTTCTGATGCATGTTCATCCACCATATACATTTCAAGACCCTAGGGTTTCCAAGATATGTACCTCCCACACAAACCAACATTTAAATTAAAGTTCTTATTGGAAATAGCTTTTTGTTTTTTGATGTATCAAACTGAAATTTTGACACTGTTAGTTTCTGATGCATGTTCATCCACCATGTAAATTGCAAAACCAAAGGGTTACCAAAGGGGTACCTCCCATACAAACCAACATTTAAATTAAAGTTCTCACTGGCGTACAAACTGTATATGCCGCTATGTTTCTGTGCTGCCACCAGTAATCAAGACCGGCCCGTGACCTCCCCCACCCGTCATTGGAAGCGGAGTATCAACGTTTGCCATAGCGATGCATGTTCATCCACCATATAAATTTCAAGACCCTAGGGTTACCAAGATATGTACCTCCCACACAAACCAACATTTAAATTAAAGTTCTCATTGGAAATAGCTTTTTGTTTTTTGATGTATCAAACTGAAATTTTGACACTGTTAGTTTCTGATGCATGTTCATCCACCATGTAAATTGTAAAACCATAGGGTTACCAAAGAGGTACCTCCCATACAAACCAACATTTAAATTAAAGTTTTCATAACAAATATATATTTATTTTTTCTGACGTATCAAACTGATATATTGACGCTATCAGTTTCTGATGCATGTTCATCCACCATATAAATTTCAAGACCCTAGGGTTACCAAGATATGTACCTCCCACACAAACCAACATTTAAATTAAAGTTCTTATTGGAAATAGCTTTTTGTTTTTTGATGTATCAAACTGAAATTTTGACACTGTTAGTTTCTGATGCATGTTCATCCACCATGTAAATTGCAAAACCAAAGGGTTACCAAAGGGGTACCTCCCATTCAAACCAACATTTAAATTAAAGTTCTCATTACAAATATACAACATTTAAATTAAAGTTTTCATAACTATATTTATTTTTCTGACGTATCAAACTGATATATTGACGCTATAAGTTTCTGATGCATGTTCATCCACCACTGTAAATTGACCCTAGCAGACACTGATAAGTTTCTGATGCATGTTCATCCAGCATGTAAATTGCAAAACCAAAGGGTTACCAAAGGGGTACCTCCCATACAAACCAACATTTAAATTAAAGTTTTCATAACAAATATATTTATTTTTTTCTGGCGTATCAAACCGATATATTGCCGCTATAAGTTTCTGATGCATGTTCATCCACCATGTAAATTTCAAGACCCTAGGGTTACCAAGATATGTACCTCCCACACAAACCAACATTTAAATTAAAGTTCTTATTGGAAATAGCTTTTTGTTTTTTGATGTATCAAACTGAAATTTTGACACTGTTAGTTTCTGATGCATGTTCATCCACCATGTAAATTGCAAAACCATAGGGTTACCAAAGAGGTACCTCCCATACAAACCAACATTTAAATTAAAGTTCTTCATTACAAATATATATTTTTTTTTCTGACGTATCAAACTGATATATTGACGCTATAAGTTTCTGATGCATGTTCATCCACCATATAAATTTCAAGACCCTAGGGTTACCAAGATATGTACCTCCCACACAAACCAACATTTAAATTAAAGTTCTTATTGGAAATAGCTTTTTGTTTTTTGATGTATCAAACTGAAATTTTGACTATTTATTTTTTCTGACGTATCAAACTGAAATTGACGCTGTAGTTTCTGATGCATGTTCATCCACCATGTAAATTGTAAAACCATAGGGTTACCAAAGAGGTACCTCCCATACAAACCAACATTTAAATTAAAGTTTTCATAACAAATATATATTTATTTTTTCTGACGTATCAAACTGATATATTGACGCTATAAGTTTCTGATGCATGTTCATCCACCATATAAATTTCAAGACCCTAGGGTTACCAAGATATGTACCTCCCACACAAACCAACATTTAAATTAAAGTTCTCATTGGAAATAGCTTTTTGTTTTTTGATGTATCAAACTGAAATTTTGACACTGTTAGTTTCTGATGCATGTTCATCCACCATGTAAATTGTAAAACCATAGGGTTACCAAAGAGGTACCTCCCATACAAACCAACATTTAAATTAAAGTTTTCATAACAAATATATATTTATTTTTTCTGACGTATCAAACTGATATATTGACGCTATCAGTTTCTGATGCATGTTCATCCACCATATAAATTTCAAGACCCTAGGGTTACCAAGATATGTACCTCCCACACAAACCAACATTTAAATTAAAGTTCTTATTGGAAATAGCTTTTTGTTTTTTGATGTATCAAACTGAAATTTTGACACTGTTAGTTTCTGATGCATGTTCATCCACCATGTAAATTGCAAAACCAAAGGGTTACCAAAGGGGTACCTCCCATTCAAACCAACATTTAAATTAAAGTTCTCATTACAAATATACAACATTTAAATTAAAGTTTTCATAACAAATATATATTTATTTTTTCTGACGTATCAAACTGATATATTGACGCTATAAGTTTCTGATGCATGTTCATCCACCATATACATTTCAAGACCCTAGGGTTTCCAAGATATGTACCTCCCACACAAACCAACATTTAAATTAAAGTTCTTATTGGAAATAGCTTTTTGTTTTTTGATGTATCAAACTGAAATTTTGACACTGTTAGTTTCTGATGCATGTTCATCCAGCATGTAAATTGCAAAACCAAAGGGTTACCAAAGGGGTACCTCCCATACAAACCAACATTTAAATTAAAGTTTTCATAACAAATATATATTTATTTTTTTCTGGCGTATCAAACCGATATATTGCCGCTATAAGTTTCTGATGCATGTTCATCTACCATGTAAATTTCAAGACCCTAGGGCTACCAAGATATGTACCTCCCACACAAACCAACATTTAAATTAAAGTTCTTATTGGAAATAGCTTTTTGTTTTTTGATGTATCAAACTGAAATTTTGACACTGTTAGTTTCTGATGCATGTTCATCCACCATGTAAATTGCAAAACCAAAGGGTTACCAAAGGGGAACCTCCCATTCAAACCAACATTTAAATTAAAGTTCTCATTACAAATATATATTTTTTTTTCTGACGTATCAAACTGATATATTGACGCTATAAGTTTCTGATGCATGTTCATCCACCATATAAATTTTAAGTCCCTAGGGTTACTTAGATATGTACCTCCTACACAAACCAACATTTAAATTAAAGTTCTTATTGGAAATAGCTTTTTGTTTTTTGATGTATCAAACTGAAATTTTGACACTGTTAGTTTCTGATGCATGTTCATCCACCATGTAAATTGTAAAACCATAGGGTTACCAAAGAGGTACCTCCCATACAAACCAACATTTAAATTAAAGTTCTCATTACAAATATATATTTTTATTTCTGACGTATCAAACTGATATATTGACGCTATAAGTTTCTGATGCATGTTCATCCACCATATACATTTCAAGACCCTAGGGTTTCCAAGATATGTACCTCCCACACAAACCAACATTTAAATTAAAGTTCTTATTGGAAATAGCTTTTTGTTTTTTGATGTATCAAACTGAAATTTTGACACTGTTAGTTTCTGATGCATGTTCATCCACCATGTAAATTGTAAAACCATAGGGTTACCAAAGAGGTACCTCCCATACAAACCAACATTTAAATTAAAGTTTTCATAACAAATATATATTTATTTTTTCTGACGTATCAAACTGATATATTGACGCTATCAGTTTCTGATGCATGTTCATCGACCATATAAATTTCAAGACCCTAGGGTTACCAAGATATGTACCTCCCACACAAACCAACATTTAAATTAAAGTTCTTATTGGAAATAGCTTTTTGTTTTTTGATGTATCAAACTGAAATTTTGACACTGTTAGTTTCTGATGCATGTTCATCCACCATGTAAATTGACAGGTTACCACAGGTACATTCAAACCAAGGTTAAAAAGGTACCTCCCATTACAAACCAACATTTAAATTAAAGTTCTCATTACAAATATATATTTTTTTTTTTCTGACGTATCAAACTGATATATTGACGCTATAAGTTTCTGATGCATGTTCATCCACCATATAAATTTCAAGACCCTAGGGCTTACCAAGATATGTACCTCCCACACAAACCAACATTTAAATTAAAGTTCTTATTGGAAACAGCTTTTTGTTTTTTGATGTATCGAACTGAAATTTTGACACTGTTAGTTTCTGATGCATGTTCATCCACCATGTAAATTGCAAAGCCAAATGGCTACCAGAGGCGTACCTCCCACACAAACCACCATTTAAATTACGGTTCTCATAACAAATAGCTTTTTGTTTGTCTGATGTATCAAACTGATACTTTGACACTATTAGTTTCAGATGCATGTTCATCCACCATGTAAATATCAAGACCTGGGGTTGCCAAGGTTGCTACCTCCCAAACAACCCACCATTTAAATAAATGTTCGTATTAGAAATAACTTTTTATTTTTTGATGTATCTACATGAAATTTTGACACTATTAATTCTGATGCATTCATCCATGATGTATATTTCAAGACCATCGGGTTGTCAAGATGGAAACCTCCCACACAAACCCCCATTTATATTAATGTTCCTATTAGAAATATCTTTTGTGTTTTTATGAATCAAACTAAAATTTTGAAACTGTTAGTTTCTGATGCATGTTCATCCACCATGTAAATTGTAAAACCATAGGGTTACCAAAGAGGTACCTCCCATACAAACCAACATTTAAATTAAAGTTTTCATTACAAATATATATTTTTTTTTCTGACGTATCAAACTGATATATTGACGCTATAAGTTTCTGATGCATGTTCATCCACCATATAAATTTCAAGACCCTAGGGTTTCCAAGATATGTACCTCCCACACAAACCAACATTTAAATTAAAGTTCTTATTGGAAATAGCTTTTTGTTTTTTGATGCATCAAACTGAAATTTTGACACTGTTAGTTTCTGATGCATTGTTCATCCACCATGTAAATTGTAAAACCATAGGGTTACCAAAGAGGTACCTCCCATACAAACCAACATTTCAATTAAAGTTCTTATTGGAAATAGCTTTTTGATTTTTTATGCATCAAACTGAAATTTTGACAATGTTAGTTTCTGATGCATGTTCATCTATCATGTAAATTGCAAAAGGGGTACCTCCCATACAAATGGCATTTTAATAAATATTCCTATAAGAAAAAGCTTGTTGTTTTTTGATGTATCATACTGAAATTTCGACACTATTAGTTTCAGATAAATGTTCATCCAACATGTAAATTTCAAGACCTTTTGGTTACCAAAAGGGTACCTCCCACTCAAACCCCCATTTAAATTAATGTTTTTATTAGAATTAGCTTTTTGTTTTTTGATGTATCAAACCGAAATTTTGACACTATTCGTTTCTGATGCATGTTCAACCAAAATGTAAATTTCAATACCATAGGGTTGCCAAGATGGAAACCTCCGACACAAGCCCCCATTGATATTAATGTTCTTATGAGAAAAAGCTTTTTGATTTTTAATGTGTCAAACTGAAATTTTGACACCATTAAATTCTGATGCATGTTTATCCACCATGTAAATTTCAAGACCCTTGGGTTACCTAAGGGGTACCGCTCATAAAACCATCATTTAAATTAAAGTTCTTATTAGAAATAGTATTTTACTTTTGATGTATCAAACTAAAATTTTTACACTAACGTTTCTGATCCGCTTTTATCCACCGTGTAATTTTCAAGATACTACTAGGGTTACCAATAGGGGTACCTCCCATACAATCCACAATTTAAATTAAAGTTCTTATTAGAAATAGAGTTTTGTGTTTAATGTGTCAAACAGAAATTTTGACACTATTAGTTTCTGATTCATGTCCATCCACCATGCATGTACAACCACCATGTAAATTTCAAGACCATAGGGTAGCAAAGATGGCTACTTCAAACTCAAACCCCCATTTAAATTAATGTTTTTATTAGAAATAGCAATTTGTTTTTTGATGTATAAGACTGAAATTCCGACATTATTAGTTTCCGATGCATGTTCATCCACCATGGAAATTTTAAGACTTTAGGGTTACCAAAGGGGTAGCTACCATACAAACCAACATTTAAATTAAAGTTCTTATTAGTAATATATTTTTTTCTGACGTATCAAACTGAAGTTTTGACCTTATTAGTTTCTAATGCATGTTCATTCACCATGTAAATTGCAAAACCATAGGGTTACCAAAAGGGTACATCCCGTACAAACCAGCATTTAAATTAAGGTTCTCATTACAAATATATTTTTTTTTCTGATGTATCAAACTTATATTTTGACACTATTAGTTTCAGATGCATGTTCATCCACCATGTAAATTTCAAGACTCTAGGGCTACCTCCTAAACAAACCACCATTTAAATTAAAGATCTTATTAGAAATAGCATTTTGTTTGTTGATGTATCAAACTGAATTTGTGACACTATAAGTTTCTGATCCACTTTCATCCACCATGTAAATTTCAAGACCCTAGGGTTACCTAAAGGGTACCTCCCATACCAATGACATTTTAATACATATTCCTATAAGAAAAAGCTTTTTGTTTTTTGATGTATCAAACTGAAATCTCGACACTATAAGTTTCTGATGCATGTTCATCCACCATGAAAAATTCAAGACCCTAGGGTTACCAAGATTTGTACCTTCCACACAAACCAACATTTAAATTAAAGTTCATATTAGGAAAAGCCTTTTGTTTTCTGAAGTATCAAAGTGAAATTTTGACACTATTAGTTTCTGATGCATGTTAATCTACCATGTAAATATCAAGACCCTAGGGTTGCCACGATGGCTACCTTCCACACAAACCCCCATTTAAATTAATGTTCTTATAAGAAATAACTTTTTATTATTTGATGTATCAAATTGAAATTTCGACACTATTAGTTTCTGATGCATGTTCATCCACCATGTATATTTCATGACCATCGGGTTGTCAAGATGTAAACCTCCCACACAAACCCCCATTTATATTAATGTTCTTATTAGAAATAGATTTTGTGTTTTTATGCATCAGACTAAAATTTTGACACTGTTAGTTTCTGATGCATGTTCATCTACTATGTAAATTGCAAAAGGGGTACCTCCCATACAAACCAACATTTGAATTAAAGTTCTCATTACAAATATATTTTTTTCTGACGTATCAAACTGCTATTTTGACGCTATAAGTTTCTGATGCATGTTCATCCACCATGTAAATTTCAAGACTCTAGGGTTACCAAAAGGGTACCTCCCATACAAATGCCATTTTAATAAATATTCCTATAAGAAAAAGCTTTTTGTTTTTTGATGTATTAAACTGAAATTTCGACACTATTAGTTTTAGATAAATGTTCATCCAACATGTAAATTTCAAGACCTTTTGATTACCAAAAGGGTACCTCCCACTCAAACCCCCATTTAAATTAATGTTTTTATTAGAAATAGCTTTTTGTTTTTTGATATATCAAACCGAAATTTTGACACTGTTCGTTTCTGATGCATGTTCAACCACCATGTAAATTTCAATACCATAGGGTTGCCAAGATGGAAACCTCCGACACAAGCCCCCATTGATATTAATGTTCTTTTTTTTTTTTTTTTTTTTTTTTTTTACATTTTGGATGATTTTACGCTTATGTCTAGAGTTTAGTTTCCTTGACAACTTAACAACTAAGAAGATAATTATAAAATACATTTTTCATTAAATAGAGAACATACTTTTTTAGAGTAAGGAAAATAGGGGATACAAAAAACCTTACAATTAAGAGTTTTACAAAAACTTAACCTAAGACTAGCACTATAGACTTAAAACTAAAAACTAGGGATCTGGACTTAATAAGTTAATTAAGAATTATCTAATTAAGTGCCGATCTACACTTGGAAAGTGCATTATTTGATTCCTTATATTAAAACTATTAGTAATCTGTCTAATTTTTTCGTCAATCATGAGTATATCTGCACTTTCGTGTAATAGGGAAGTGGAGTAGTAGAAAGGAAGATTAAATATCATTTTTAACAATTTATTTTGTAAGATCTGAAGTTTAATACGGTGACTTTTCGCGCAGTCACCCCAAACCTCCAAGCCGTATAACATAATTGGAACGAATATCGATTTATAAATTATAAGTTTGTTTTTTATTGAAAGTTTAGACTTTCTATTGATAAAGGGATATAGGATTCTTAGCGTCTTATTTGTTTTATCGATTGTCCTATTTATATGCAAACGAAAGGTTAGTTTGCTGTCTATATTTAAGCCAAGATATTTAATGCAGTTATTCCAACTTATAGAGGTATAGAGGAGTACCGGTTTGCATTAGCTTGTGTATGAGGCCATTGTGCCACACAGTATCAAAAGCAGCTTGAATGTCCAGTGTAACCATGCCTACCGAATCCTTTGATTTTAGTTTGTTTTTAACAAATTGTTTAAGATTATTGAGGGGATGAATACAGCTGAAGGTGGGCCTAAGGCCGTATTGAAATGATGGGAGAATGTTGTTTCTTTCAATGAATGTGTTTAACCTTCCTTTAATTATTCGCTCAAAGATTTTGGAGAAACCGCACAAGAGACTTATAGGACGGTACCTTTCTGGTGAGTCAACAGGTTTACCTGGCTTTGCAATCGCCACAATTTTAGCTAACTTCCAGTTGCGTGGGAAGTATCCAATGTCTACACATCTATTCAAAATAAGAGCAAGTAAATTTAGAGCACGTGAGGGGAGATGCTTTAGGCAGATATTAGGTATATTATCTGGACCTGGAGACTTTTTAGTTTTTAAGAAGCGAATGACATCCTTCACTTCCGCAAGGGTGATTGCTTGGTTATTTGAGATCTCAGCTATGACCAGGGTGTTCAGTGACCTATTTACTAATACCTCAGTGGTTGCATCTGAAAGTGCATCGGTGGAGTGATGCTTTTTCTCAAAGATTTCACTCAGAATTTTGATTTTTTGTTCTCTGGTACTATGAATTTTATCATTATAACAAAAGCTTGGGACGAATAGTTTCTTGTTTTTAATTATTTTTGTTATTTTCCAGAATGATTTAGAGTTTGTCTCAAGGCGGGAAAGTTTATTGTTCCAGTTAATGTTATTAAATTCTAACAATTGTACTTTAATTTGACGATTTAGGAAATTTAATCTGGCTTTGTATATTGGATGCCTATTTCTTATCCAGAGTCCTCGCGTAATGTTACGTATTTTTATAAGCTCTACAATATTGTCAGGGGTTTTGGTGTTAAATGGGAGGGTGATATAGGATTTGGGTACGGCTTGGTCGATTGCACCGCAGACACTAGTTGTCATGAAGTCAATAATGTAGTCAATTTCGTTACTGGAGTATAGTGAATTTTCGTTAAAGGTTGGTATTATTCGGAAGCCTTGGTTTAGGATATGTC
Organism: Amiota communis; assembly: GCA_037043315.1. NCBI lineage: Eukaryota > Metazoa > Arthropoda > Insecta > Diptera > Drosophilidae > Amiota > Amiota communis. The sequence continues at coordinate 83,137 of JBAMAV010001058.1, forward strand.
TGAACATCTTCCAATTTGCTTTTGAATATAGTAGGGTCTGCTTGTTTGAACTGGCTAAGGTCGAATTCACTTTACTGATAATTGGTAAATGGTCTGATGAAAGATCGTTTTGAGCTAGCGGCTCAGTGAGAAGGTGAGGTGAACTAGCTAGAAATAGATCAAGTGTAGACGGATTAGCCTTGTAGTTTGATGGAACGTAAGTGGGGTCCCTTGAGTGTATGATACTAAATTTACCTTGCATAGCAAGTTCGTATAGAATGTTTCCCCAGCAATTAGCTCTAAGGCAATTCCACAGGCGATTTCTACAGTTGAAATCACCACCTAGTATGTAGCTACCATTAATTTGATGCATCTTAAGCAAGTCAGCCTTGAACATGTCCTTTCTATGTTTAGTACCGTTTGAGTAAGAGCATGAATTTGATAGGCACCTCGCTGAAGAGCCAGGAAAGTAAACAGAGAAAATTTTTAAGGAGTTTCCTTTGTTTATTTCCAGCTGAATGCCAACGTTTTCAATTAGATGAGTTTTTAAACCTACAATTTGTTTATGTTTAATCTCCCTTTTTACAATTATTGCTACTCCACCACCCATAGAACCAAAACGGTCGTTCCTGTAAACAGAGTAGCCTGGGATAAGGAAACTATCGTGAAGGGTTAGCCACGTTTCGCTTAGAAGGCAGATATGGACATGATTAGAATTTAAAAAGTGTAAAAGTTCACTTCTTTTACCTTTTACGGCACGCGCATTCCATGCCATGATGTTAAGACAATTACTTAAATTAATATTTAGTATATACGTACTTTACAGCTAACTGAGTTATTTATTAAACTGTTCTCTTTTGTTTGTACAGCAGCTAAGTTTGTCCATGAGTTCATTCAGCAGCGAACTAATTTCGTCAGGCGAAAACAGATCAGGTGAACTTTGAGATGGTGTGTTATTGTTAATGTTGTTGTTATTACTAGTGAGCGCTTCTTTGTAACTAATAAAGTTGTTGCTTGTATTGGAATTTACCGTTTGGTTAGTTGGTGGATTTCTATCAAACGCACTATTGGTCATTAAATGCTTATGCTGATGACTAATAGAAGGATGGTTACTGTTACTTTTTGGGTTTTGAATGCTGGTGCTTCTTATGTTATTGTTTCTACCAACAGTGCGTTGACCTTTCTGATTCCTTATTTTTAGCATTGTTACATACGATGCGCGGCAAGGGCAAGCGGGATCGGTAGCGGGGTGATCGCCTTTACAGTTTGCACAGCAATATGGGACAGTTTTTGTACAAGTAGTTGTATTGTGTGAACCAGCGCAATGCGCACATGACGTTTTAACATTACACTTACTTGATCCATGTCCGAAAAGTTGGCAATTGTAGCACTGTGTGAGTTGGTTTGTTGGTTTGGTCTTGAACTCCCAGCGTACTTTTATGTTGTTTATACAGGAGTGATGTTTACGCAGGTCTTGCAGCGTTATTGCGCCGTTTTTGAAATAAACAACGTACAACAGCAAGTTATATCCAGCCCGTGTAGTTTTTTCGATAGTCTTTACATCGATGCAATTAAGGCCGCGGCTAGTCAGAATATCTTTTATAGCGTCGTTGCTTTCTTTTTCCAATCCAGAGAGTATAGCTTTATAAGGCTTTGTTTGCCTAGTTTCGTGAGAGTAGAACTAAAATTTGGATTTCTTAAGCTCATTGCAGATTAAATTAAAATTTTCTGCTGAGTTTAAAAATACTTTAATGCCAATCGAAATAGATTTGACAGAGTAGTTAGCTATGGATGTTTTTTTAATTAACTCGTGAATAGCTGTTGCGGATTTCTTTAAAACCGTAATTGGTGGCGGCAAAGTTCGCTTTACTGGTATAGACTGCTCCTCATCAGCAGGGTCCTTAATGTCATCATCGATGGTTTGGAGAGGGCGAAAATAATTGTTATAATTGTTGTCGTTATTACTTAAACGCGGCATTTTTAGTCTGTCTGAAGCGCCAGATGCGCCAGACTCAAAATTTGGTGCCAGTCGATTTCGCTTTATGTTTACAGATGATTACTGATTACTTTTGATGTATCAAACTAAAATTTTTACACTAACGTTTCTGATCCGCTTTTATCCACCGTGTAATTTTCAAGATACTACTAGGGTTACCAAGAGGGGTACCTCCCATACAATCCACAATTTAAATTAAAGTTCTTATTAGAAATAGAGTTTTGTGTTTAATGTGTCAAACTGAAATTTTGACACTATTAGTTTCTGATTCATGTCCATCCACCATGCATGTACAACCACCATGTAAATTTCAAGACAATAGGGTAGCAAAGATGGCTACCTCCCACAGAAACCCACATTAAATTAATGTTCTTATTAAAAATAGCTTTTGTGTTTTGATGTATCAAACTAAAACTTTGACACTGTTAGTTTCTGATGCATGGTCATCCACCATGTAAATTTCAAAACCTTAGGGTAACCAAAGGGGTACCTACCATACAAACCAACATTTAAATTAAAGTTCTTATTAGAAATATATTTTTTTTTCTGACGTATCAAACTGAAATTTTGACATTATTAGTTTCTATTGCATGTTCATCCACCATGTAAATTTCAAGACCCTAGGGTTACCAAGATATATACCTCCCACACAAACCAACATTTAAATTAAAGTTCTTATTAGAAAAAGCTTTTTGTTTTTTGAAGTATCAAACCGCCATTTATATTAATGTTCCTATTAGAAATATCCTTTGTGTTTTTATGAATCAAACTAAAATTTTGAAACTGTTAGTTTCTGATGCATGTTCATCCACCATGTAAGTTGCAAAACCTTAGGGTTACCAAAGAGGTACCTCCCATACAAACCAACATTTAAATTAAAAATTTCATTACAAATATATATATTTTTTTTTCTGACGTATCAAACTGATATTTTGACGCTATAAGTTTCTGATGCATGTTTATCCATCATATAAATTTCAAGACCCTAGGGTTACCAAGATATGTACCTCCCATACAAACAAACATTTAAATTAAAGTTCTTATTGGAAATAGCTTTTTGTTTTTTGATGTTTCAAACTGAAATTTTGATACTATTAGTTTTTGATAGCTTTTTGTTTATTTTAGGTTTACGTTAATAGGTGCAGTGCGGCACAGGATTTACTCTCCCAAACAGCCACAGCCATGAAAGCTGATTTACTACTGGTTCGTGAGTTCCATATACCGAAGGAAGTCTCAAATGTGTGGATGCAGGATGCTAGTGATAAAGCGGCTATATGGTTGCAAGGCAATGCTTCCATTGAGTATAGAGACCCCTGCTCGAATGATGGCTTCACCTTTGCCAAAATACGGGGTTTCCATTTTTGTAGCTATTATATCGCCAACCGTCACTCGGGATTCTTTTGATGACTTCCTTGTTAGGCTGGTCAGTGCTGCCAGCGATAGTTCCTCACTCATAATCGGCGGTGACTTTGTTGCATGGGTGGTGGGAAGGGGTTGTACTAGCACCAATAGGCGTGGTCAGGCTTTTTTGGAAGCATTTGCATCGCTGGATATGGTCCTACTAAATAGGAACAACTCAAGCACGTTTGACAACGGGAGAGGCAGTTCGGCAATAGACCTCACCTTCTGTAGCACATCGATTTCCGGTGCTATCAAATGGAGGTTGCAGATGTCTACACCAATAGTGACCACATTGCAATACAAAATTGTATTTCTCCTTAGAAAAGGTTTACTATGTCAAGATTGAGATTGAGGAAGCGGGTCCTGGGTGTCGCTTACAGAACTTGGAAGCTGGATAAGGAAACTTTGCACTAATTTATATCCGAGTTTGAAGTAGCGCCTGGTACTGTAAGTCAGCAATCATGTCAACCTATGCAGGACCTCACAAGGATGTGCGATGGCTCTATGCCGTAGAAGACAAGAAGCAACGGCAAGAAACCTAGCTTCTGGTGGACTGATGAAGATTCCAGCGCAGCAGAAGGAGAAATCCTGCCTTTCACGACACTCTTTTCCTCCTCGAAGAATTTACGCAGAAGAAGTCCCTGCTCAGCAAGGAGATCTGCAGGAGGAAGGATAATGCCTTTTGCAGACTGATAGGGGAAGTGGATCAGAACCCTTAGGGCAGCGCTTACAAAAATTGTAAAACGCAAGTTCATAGGCCTCAAGGCCTCGGTCCCTTCCTCCATCTTTTTAATTGACAAAATAGTTGCGACCCTCTTAACACTGAAAGGGCTGTTGAGGATACTTCGTCCGCTTGAGATTGCAAATGAGGAAGTGCCCATTATCACTACTCTTGAGCTAGAAGCGGCATTGAGAAGGGTGAAGGTAAACAAAACGCCTGGGCTAGATGGTATTCCCAATGCCATTCTTAAGAGCGCATTTTCAGCGAAACCCCATGTCTTCTGCCAGGTTTTCTCAAGCAGCATGAGAGAAGGACTCTTCCCCAAATGCTGGAAGAATTAACGCCTGGTCCCAAAAGAAAACCTGCCCCCAGAGCTTCCATCGTCTAACAGGCCCTTGTGTCTATTGAGTACTACTGAAAAGATCTTTGAACGGATTATTTGCGCCAGACTGCAGCAGCATACGGAGACCGAGAAGGGGTGCTGTAGGAGCAATCCTGAAGGTCTGTGACATTGCAAAGAGGCCCTAAATGGCACTAGATGGCTTGGCGGAGACAAAAAATACTGCGCAGTAGTCACTCTTGACGTAAAGAATGCATCAACTCTGCTGATTGGAGCTGCATTATAAATGCGCTAAGCATATTGGACACACCGTATTACCTAATCCGGATGGTGGTGTCCTACTTCAGTGAAAGAGCAATGGTTTGCGACACGGAAGAAGGCAATAGGAAAAATGACATTACTGGAGTGGTAGCAAAGACTTTTAGTGAGGTCGCATCCAAAGTAGAGAGGACATTTTCAACGTCGAGGAGGTGGCTTACACAGGACCACCTTAGTCTGGCGGGACATAAGACTGAGATGGTTCTTATGAGCTCCAGGAAAAAGGTGGAAGCACTTTCAGTGAAAGTTGGAAGCCATATAGTTGAATCGAGGCCTTGCATCAAATACCTGGGTGTACTCTTGGAACACCGTCTATACTTTAAGTTTCACTTGAACGAGTCAGCCAAAAAAGGATCTGCCATCACTCAAAAACTGGCTTGGATTCTCCCAAACCAAGGGGGACCCAGACAAAAATCTTGGGTTCTATTAGGTTCAGTGAGTAAGTCCATACTGCTTTACGCGGCTCCAATTAAGGCTGGAGCACTAAAACAAAGTCATACCTTCGTGTTATTAGAAGTGCTCACAGGTTTGCTAACCTCAGAATCTGCAGTGCGTACCGAACAGTCGCAGATGATGCGGCGGGTGAACTTGCAGGCAGACTTCCAATTGATCTGGAAGCCCTGGCTGCCAAGGATAAGTACCTCGCGCGAGCATCTGCAAAGCTAGTAGACATGGAGGAGATTAAGACCAGGTACCTGAGCATACAGCAGCTCAGGTGGAGTGGGTCAGATCTGCGGAGGATACATCAGCTCATCCCAGACATCAAAGAGTGGCTTAAGCGTCGTTCTGGTGAAGTGGGATTCGAGTTTACCCAATTCATAACTGGCCATGGATGCTATAGGCAGTATCTGCATAGGTTTGGACAAGCTGCGGATCCGTTCTTTAGTCTTTGCAAGGATGTCGTAGAGGATCCGGAAAATCTTCTTCATAAGTGCCCCCGTTTCGAAGTGGAGCGACAAAGAATGTATGGGCGGCTCGGATCTCCTTGCAGCTCCCAGGTGATTGTTAGGCACATGATAACATCAGTTGGTGACTGCACATTCTTCTCTGCAGAAATTGGCAACACCATGAGGGGCACTCGAATGTACGAGCGAACAATTGCGTCTGCTAAATGTAGCTTATATTTCCACCCTACGAAGAAATGCTTTGACGGTGCCGTAGGGATAAATGGGTTTTGAGGCGATAAGGAGTTTTTTAGTCGGTAGGCAAATGAATCCGACATAACTTGTTGCACTGGTTATAAGTATCCTTGGAAGATTTTCACCTCCTTGTTCGCATAAAACAAAAAAAAAAAAAAAAAAAAATTGTAAATTTAAAGACCCTACGGTTCCAAGATGGATACCTCCCAAACAAAGCACCATTTAAATAAGTGTTCTTATTAGAAATAGCTTTTTGTTTATTGATGTATCAAACTGAAATTTTGACACTATTAGTTTCAGATGCATGTAAATTTAAAGACTCTAGGGCCACCTCCTAAACAAACCACCATTTAAATTAAAGTTCTTATTAGAAATAGCTTTTAGTTTTTTTATGTATCCAACTGAAATTTTGACACTATAAGTTTCTGATCCACTTTTATCCACCATGTAAATTTCGAGACCCTAGGGTTCCCCAAGGGCACTAGAGTGCCGTTTTGATACCACTTCCTCGCCGAACGCAATCAGTATTAAATCCAAATGTCAAATTTATGTATTTGAGTAAATCATCCGGGCATGTGACTGAATAGTCCGAGAGATTGTCGATGAAGTATTTGCCCAGAAACTTATTTCTAAACTTTGCCAAGGCTGGGCATTGACATAGAAAGTGGGTGAGTGACTCCTCTTCCTCTTCGTTTCCGCAGCTCCTACAATGGCTTCTAAACGGAATATCCAGGCTCTTTGCGTGCATACCTACACACCAGTGACCGGTAAAAACCACTGTGAGCCTTGCGGTATCAGAGAGTCTTCTGTTAATGAGACTAAAAGACATATTTTCATTGTAACAAGGCCAGGAAGCACGTGCCACTCTGCAAGATTCAAGATCTTTCCAAAGTCTGTCAGCCAGATGGCGGAAAAACAGGAAGTTACTTCTCTTGACGACCGCCAGGGGAATCGAGACCTGTTCCGCCAACGATACATCAAGAAAAGCACCAGAAAGAGCCAATTGGTCAGCCTTCTCATTCCCTTCTATATTTCTATGGCCGGGAACCCATAAGAGAGTGATATCAGCTTGATGACTAAGCTCGCTCATAGTCGACTTGCATTCTTTAACGAGCTTTGACTTCACAGTGGTGGATTGCATTGCTTTAAGTGCCGCCTGACTATCAACGAAGACAACTATCTTACGACCTTCCGATACGTTATTTCTGGCCAGCCGACATGCTTCCCTTATGGCAATGACCACCGCCTGAAAGACTGTGGCCTTTTCGGGTATCCGGAAAGAGTGGTCTAAGCTTATTTGTGGTGAGTGCACCCCTGCTCCTACACTGCATTCCACCTTTGACCCATCTGTACAGATTGAAATGTCGATATCACTCTAAAACTGTTTTCTTTCCATTCCATCCTGGTAGGAAATTTTACCTTGAAGTCGCTCTCAAAGCTATTGTGCGCCACTATATAGTCTGTCATTCACTTGAACAGGATTATTAACCACTCCTAGTATTTTACTATGTCCATATGGTCGTTCTGCCCAGCAAACGGGTTCTTTTAACCTTACTGCGCTGTTGCAGACCATGTTTTTGATATGGAGGTCAATTGGGAGAAGATATAGCAGCACATTGAGTGCTGCCGTAGGGCACGTGCGCATGGCTCCTCTGATTCCTAAACATGCCGACCTCTGCACACCGCTAAGTTTGTGCACTATGTAGCTCTTTCCTAGAGCTGGCCACCAAACAATTGCCCCGTATGTAAGAATCGGACGCACTATCCCTGTGTACATCGATGCTGTTATTGATGGGCGTAGGCCCCATCTCTTACCATGCCATCTTCTGCAAGAGTAATAGACCATAGAGGCTTTCGTAGCCCGTAGCTTTGTATTGGATTTCCAATTGAGTTTTGCGTCCAGCATAACTCCCAGGTACTTGGCCTTATTGGAGAGATGAAGCTGTTGTCCATTCAGAAGAGGAAGGGGAAAAGTCGGTCTTTTGGTTTTCGTTGTGAAAAGCGTCAGTTCTGTCTTGCTCAGGTTAACGTTTAGACCACATCCTGTGGCCCATTTTAACAGTCTCCCCAGAGCTCCCTGCATGATGTTGCTTATCACACTATGAGACATCCCTGATACCATGATCACAACGTTGTCCACATTGGTGACTACCCTTGCCCGGTCTCCTCCTCACTCTGGAGTGATTACCCCGCCCTGCGGTGTCCCTCTACTGAAATATGTGGTTTGAGTCGGGTTTCCTAACTCTGACTACAATGTTGTAGTTTTAAGCATGTTAACTATCCATTCCCCAATGTCTTCCTCTACGCCAATACTAGCTAGAGAATCCTGGATAGCACGTGTACTAACGTTATTGAAAGCACCCTCTAAATCGCCCTCTCTGCCATGCGAACAACCTCATGTAGAGCCGTTTCCATGGATCTACCCTTCAGGTATGCGTGCTGGCAAGTCGAGATGGGAAATTTGTCAATAATGGATCGAAGATGGAGCTCCAATATCCTTTCCATCGTCTTCAAGAGGAACGATGTTAGGCTGATTGGCCTGAAATCTTTTGCGGACTCATGACCAATTTTCTCAGCCTTTGGTATGAAGACTACCTTGACTCTTCTCCAACTCATTGATATGTGGTTAAGACGAATACTTGCCCTAAAAATCGACCTTAGCCACGGAACTACCTTGCATCGTGGGTTCTGTAGCATTATCGGAAGAAAGCCATCCATGCCAGGCGATTTATAGGGCGAAACCGTATTTATTGAGTGCGTGATATTGTCCTCGGTGAAGATCGAATCAAAATCTCGTGAAGTTTGCCGTAACCGTACGGGTACTTCCGAATAAGTTGTCGCATCTTTGCAGTCAGGGAAGTGTGTTTTGAGTAGGAGGTCAAGTGTCTCAGCAGATGATTCCGTCCATATTCCATCTTCCTTTTTCAAGAAAGAGAGATTTACCTGTTCCTTGGCCAGAACCTTTCCTAATCTTGCTGGGACAGAAGTAGACTCTATCGACTCACAAAATTCCTTCCAACCATTATTTTTGGCGTTCCTGATGTCTCTTTTGTTAGTCTTGAGACGGGCTTTGTAGACTTGCCTGTTGTTATCCATGTAACACTGATTGAAGAGCTTTCTCAATTTCTCTCTGAGTTTCGAGAGCTCTTCGTTCCACCACTGTGGGAAACTTTTATGGCTCCTTCTAATTGGACAGGATATCTTGTACGCTTTGCCGAAAGCTTCCTCAAGATATTTAACCCTTCTTTCAATTTCGTCCCTGGAGTCAATATTTGAGCATGTAAAGATATTCAGTTTCGATTTAGCTACCATTGTAAAAACATCCCATTTTATTTATTTTTGAGTGGGTTTCTAAATGCGCTAAACAAAAATATGTTTGAAATTTTGTAAAAACTGCCTGTATCTTAATAACAACTCTATCTACCGGGTCTAACTGTAGCTTACACTCATCGAGGTGATCACATAAGTAGAACAAAAAAATTTCTTCAAAATCGTTTTAGCCATTTAGAAGAAAAAGATTTAGAAAATTCCGTACACTCGAATTTTATATATAAAGATAATAGCAAAGTTTTCGTGACATGCACACAGATTAATATGCCAGATTGGCGTCGTATAGTGCACACAGAAATAAAGCATACATGAAATTCACTCAGTCCATAAGCATATATGAATGAAGAAAAGAGCGTAAATGCAACTGTTGTAATTGCGGGTGTGTTGTTGTTGATATGTTGTGCACCAAACAACAACAGCAACGACACAAGCAAGGTTATAGTTTTTGGTTTTTCGTACGATGATCACCCGCGCATTTCCCTTCTCGACACACACGGAGAGAGAGAGAAAAGCTTCTTCGTCTGGTGGTCGCTCGCTCGGTCATTCGGTCACTAGTTCGTATGTTCCTTCGTAAAGTAAAATGAAGGTTTATCGTTAACCGAAAGTTTACAATTTGAAAAAAATACAGAAAGTATAGAGGCGTCATATCTTCGATACGATTTTTAGTGCAGTTTTTTGCCGACCATATAAACGAACAATTTTTTACTCGAATCTCACTTCGTAAGCAATTCTCTTGGTTTCTTCAAAAATTCCAACGAAAAATGCCACATTTTTTCTTGTTTCAAGTAAAAAGTCAATTACATTGGCGACGGGAGCACCAGATGATGATATCAGAAGTTATGGTGCCTAGAGTCCTGCAGAGCTGCCTCAATAATGTGTTGTTTTTCACATATCAATGCTTGGACTCCATTTTCGTTAAAAGAAAAAAAATGTAGACCCTCCGTCATATCCTTGTTTTCGTAACCAAGTAATATCTAAGTCTTCTTACTCTTTCGTGATTTATTCCGTCACATATTTTTCTGTAGTAGACTTCAGATGTATGAATTCAAGAAAATCTTTTTGGATAACACCTTGTCCACATCGACATATCGGACGCTGTACCATTTTACTGGACAGTCTTTGAGCGGATTGTTTGCCAATGATGTCGATAACTTCGATCTGAATAGTAGTGTTACTGATCATGGTGCAGCTCTTAGGAGCTGTTTCCAAGTGCGTTCTTAAATCTTTATCACTTGCTACTACACGAAGCGTCAAAAGTACTCGGAAAACCAACATTATGTCTTCATGTCACCAGAGTCTCTGTGTCAGCAGAGAGGCAAATTTTGCACGAACAAAAAATTATTATTAATTAATTAATTATTAGGCTCACTATCCGGCCTAAACGCTTTCGATTGTTTTCCACTATTCCATTTTTTTCCATGGTTTTCATGGACCCTCTCCCATGTTAACATAATTGCTCCATGACAAAATTCTTCTTACAGGCTTCACCACATACTACATTTTCAGAATATATAAATTACTTGCCGATACGACTTTTGAGCCACGAGATATACTTAAAACAAAGGCGACATATTTCGTTAAGTGTCTGAAAGAGTACAAAAATTAAATTTTGTTATCATTAATAATAATATTGATAATATTGATGATATGGTATAAAATTATTTTCTAGTTTTTTTATTCGTATGTGGCCGTAGAATTGGTGTTAAAAGTAATTATGGCAATTTAACTTTTTTAACAACGTTATACATTTCTGGTATTTCGTTCATATTTTTCCAGACTTGATTCCTGTTTCAGAGTTACGTATCGAATAAGTCAGAGGGTTTTCCGATGGATGTTCCACATTAAGTCTATATACAATATGTATGTATGAACAATACTTATAGAGTGCGGTATCACTTGTCCATCAGCGTGTTTCATTCTTTTACCCTCTTACCTTTACTATACTTTTTTTAACATTAAAAATTTGTAATAATGAGTTCGTTGTAAATGTTATTCATTTTTGTTTGATTTCCCTTTCATTTCATTTCGTTTTAATTGATATCAAGGGTTGGTTGGTTGAACAGAAATAAAAAGAAGTGGCTGGCATTCTGATGGCAAGGGTAGGAAATTAATGTTTAAGCTTCACGCAGAAACTTTTCTTTTTTAGTACTTTTAGTATTGCAGAAGGCACAAGCTGGCTGACATATGGGAAAAATATAGAAATAGGGATATTTGTAATGAAAGTTGAGCTGAACTCTATACACAACTTCTACATAAGACAGACAAACGGAAAACATTTGATTTAATTATGAGTGGAATTTATTACTAAAACCAGGTATCAGACTTGACTGATAGGGGAAGTGAATCAGAACCCTTGGGGCAGCGCTTACAAAAATTGTAAAACGCAAGTTCATAGGCCTCAAGGCCTCGGTCCCTTCCTCCATCTTTTTAATTGACAAAATAGTTGCGACCCTCTTAACATTGAAAGGGCTGTTGAGGATACTTCGTCCGCTTGAGATTGCAGATGAGGATGTGCCCATTATCACTACTCTTGAGCTAGAAGCGGCATTGAGAAGGGTGAAGGTAAACAAAACGCCTGGGTTAGATGGTATTCCCAATGCCATTCTTAAGAGCGCATTTGCAGCGAAACCCCATGTCTTCTGCCAGGTTTTCTCAAGCTGCATGAGAGAAGGACTCTTCCCCAAATGCTGGAAGAATTAACGCCTGGTCCCAAAAGAAAACCTGCCCCCAGAGCTTCCATCGTCTAACAGGCCCTTGTGTCTATTGAGTACTACTGAAAAGATCTTTGAACGGATTATTTGCGCCAGACTGCAGCAGCATACGGAGACCGAGAAGGGGTGCTGTAGGAGCAATCCTGAAGGTCTGTGACATTGCAAAGAGGCCCTAAATGGCACTAGATGGCTTGGCGGAGACAAAAAATACTGCGCAGTAGTCACTCTTGACGTAAAGAATGCATCAACTCTGCTGATTGGAGCTGCATTATAAATGCGCTAAGCATATTGGACACACCGTATTACCTAATCCAGATGGTGGTGTCCTACTTCAGTGAAAGAGCAATGGTTTGCGACACGGAAGAAGGCAATAGGAAAAATGACATTACTGGAGTGGTAGCAAAGACTTTTAGTGAGGTCGCATCCAAAGTAGAGAGGACATTTTCAACGTCGAGGAGGTGGCTTACACAGGACCACCTTAGTCTGGCGGGACATAAGACTGAGATGGTTCTTATGAGCTCCAGGAAAAAGGTGGAAGCACTTTCAGTGAAAGTTGGAAGCCATATAGTTGAATCGAGGCCTTGCATCAAATACCTGGGTGTACTCTTGGAACACCGTCTATACTTTAAGTTTCACTTGAACGAGTCAGCCAAAAAAGGATCTGCCATCACTCAAAAACTGGCTTGGATTCTCCCAAACCAAGGGGGACCCAGACAAAAATCTTGGGTTCTATTAGGTTCAGTGAGTAAGTCCATACTGCTTTACGCGGCTCCAATTAAGGCTGGAGCACTAAAACAAAGTCATACCTTCGTGTTATTAGAAGTGCTCACAGGTTTGCTAACCTCAGAATCTGCAGTGCGTACCGAACAGTCGCAGATGATGCGGCGGGTGAACTTGCAGGCAGACTTCCAATTGATCTGGAAGCCCTGGCTGCCAAGGATAAGTACCTCGCGCGAGCATCTGCAAAGCTAGTAGACATGGAGGAGATTAAGACCAGGTACCTGAGCATACAGCAGCTCAGGTGGAGTGGGTCAGATCTGCGGAGGATACATCAGCTCATCCCAGACATCAAAGAGTGGCTTAAGCGTCGTTCTGGTGAAGTGGGATTCGAGTTTACCCAATTCATAACTGGCCATGGATGCTATAGGCAGTATCTGCATAGGTTTGGACAAGCTGCGGATCCGTTCTTTAGTCTTTGCAAGGATGTCGTAGAGGATCCGGAAAATCTTCTTCATAAGTGCCCCCGTTTCGAAGTGGAGCGACAAAGAATGTATGGGCGGCTCGGATCTCCTTGCAGCTCCCAGGTGATTGTTAGGCACATGATAACATCAGTTGGTGACTGCACATTCTTCTCTGCAGAAATTGGCAACACCATGAGGGGCACTCGAATGTACGAGCGAACAATTGCGTCTGCTAAATGTAGCTTATATTTCCACCCTACGAAGAAATGCTTTGACGGTGCCGTAGGGATAAATGGGTTTTGAGGCGATAAGGAGTTTTTTAGTCGGTAGGCAAATGAATCCGACATAACTTGTTGCACTAGTTATAAGTATCCTTGGAAGATTTTCACCTCCTTGTTCGCATAAAACAAAAAAAAAAACAAAAAAATTGTAAATTTAAAGACCCTACGGTTCCAAGATGGATACCTCCCAAACAAAGCACCATTTAAATAAGTGTTCTTATTAGAAATAGCTTTTTGTTTATTGATGTACCAAACTGAAATTTTTACACTATTAAATTCAGCTGCATGTAAATTTAAAGACTCTAGGGCCACCTCCTAAGCAAACCACCATTAAATTAAAGTTCTTATTAGAAATAGCTTTTAGTTTTTTTAAGTATCCAACTGAAATTTTGACACTATAAGTTTCTGATCCACTTTCATCCAGCATGTAAATTTCGAGACCCTAGGGTTACCCAAAGGGTACCTCCCATACAAATGCCATTTTAATAAATATTCTTATAAGAAAAAGCTTTTTGTTTCTTGGTGTATCAAACTGAAATATTGACACTTTTAGATTACAATGCATGTTCATCCACCATGTAAGTTTCAAGTCCGTAGGGATGCATTGATGGAAACCTCCTACACAAACCCCCATTTAAATAAATGTTCTTATTAGAAATAACTTTGTGATTTTCAATGTTTCACACCAAAATTTTGACACTATAAGATTCTGATGCATGTTCATCCACCATGTTAATTTCAAGTTATAAATTTTAAGACCCTACGGTTACCAAAATGGGTACCTCCCATACAAACCACCATTTAAATAAATGTTCTTATAAGAAACAGCTTTTTGTTTTTTGATGTATCAAACTAAAATTTTGACACTATGAGTTTCTGATCCATTTTCAGCCACCATGTAAATTTCAAGACCCTAGGGTTACCAAAAGGGTACCACCCATACAAACTATCATTTAAATTAAAGTTGTTATTAGAAATAACTCTGTGATTTTTAATGTTTCAAACTGAAATTTTGACTCTATAAGATTCTGATACATGTTCATCCACCATGTTAATTTCAAGTTGTAAATTTCAAGACCATACGGTTACCAAAATGGGTACCTCCCACACAAACCCCCATTTAAATAAATGTTCTTATAAGAAATACCTTTTTGTTTTTATATATATCCAACTGAATTTTCGACATTTTTAGTTTTTGATGCATATTCATCCATTATGTAAATTTCAAGACCATAGGGTTGCAAAGATGGGTACCTCCCACATAAACACCCATTTAGGTTATTGTTCTGGTTGGTTGGTTGGTTGGTTTCCGTGGATGGCTCGTATAGCCCACTACGAGCCACAATTAGCACTAGAGTGCCGTTTTGATACCACTTCCTCGCCGAACGCGATCAGTATTATATCCAAATGTTAAATTTATGTATTTGAGTAAATCATCCGGGCATGTGACTGAATAGTCCGAGAGATTGTCGATGAAGTATTTGGCCAGAAACTTATTTCTAAACTTTGCCAAGGCTGGGCATTGACATAGAAAGTGGGTGAGTGACTCCTCTTCCTCTTCGTTTCCGCAGCTCCTACAATGGCTTCTAAACGGAATACCCAGTCTCTTTGCGTGCATACCTACACACCAGTGACCGGTAAAAACCACTGTGAGCCTTGCGGTATCAGAGAGTCTTCTGTTAATGAGTTTAAAAGACATATTTTCATTGTAACAAGGCCAGGTAGCACGTGCCACTCTGCAAGATTCAAGATCTTTCCAAAGTCTGTAAGCCAGCTGGTGGAAAAACAGGAAGTTACTTCTCTTGACGACCGCCAGGGGAATCGAGACCTGTTCCGCCAACGATACATCAAGAAAAGCACCAGAAAGAGCCAATTGGTCAGCCTTCTCATTCCCTTCTATATTCCTATGGCCGGGAACCCATAAGAGAGTGATATCAGCTTGATGACTAAGCTCGCTCATAGTCGACTTGCATTCTTTAACGAGCTTTGACTTCACAGTGGTGGATTGCATTGCTTTAAGTGCCGCATGACTATCAACGAAGACAACTATCTTACGACCTTCCGATACGTTATTTCTGGCCAGCCAACATGCTTCCCTTATGGCAATGACCACCGCCTGAAAGACTGTGGCCTTGTCGGGTATCCGGAAAGAGTGGTCTAAGCTTATTTGTGGTGAGTGCACCCCTGCTCCTACACTGCATTCCACCTTTGACCCATCCGTACAGATTGAAATGTCGAAATCACTCTAAAACTGTTTTCTTTCCATTCCATCCTGGTAGGAAATTTTACCTTGAAGTCGCTCTCAAAGCTATTGTGCGCCACTATATAGTCTGTCATTCACTTGAACAGGATTATTAACCACTCCTAGTATTTTACTATGTCCATATGATCGTTCTGCCCAGCAGACGAGTTCTTTTAACCTTACCGCGCTGTTGCAGACCATGTTTTTGATATGGAGGTCAATTGGGAGAAGATATAGCAGCACATTGAGTGCTGCCGTAGGGCACGTGCACATGGCTCCTCTGATTCCTACACATGCCGACCTCTGCACACCGCTAAGTTTGTGCACTATGTAGCTCTTTCCTAGAGCTGGCCACCAAACAATTGCCCCGTATGTAAGAATCGGACGCACTATCTTTGTGTACATCGATGCTGTTATTGATGGGCGTAGGCCCCATCTCTTACCATGCCATCTTCTGCAAGAGTAATAGACCATAGAGGCTTTCGTAGCCCGTAGCTCTATATTGGATTTCCAATTGAGTTTTGCGTCCAGCATAACTCCCAGGTACTTGGCCTTATTGGAGAGGTGAAGCTGTTGTCCATTCAGAAGAGGAAGGGGAAAAGTCGGTCTTTTGGTTTTCGTTGTGAAAAGCGTCAGTTCTGTCTTGCTCAGGTTAACGTTTAGACCACATCCTGTGGCCCATTTTAACAGTCTCCCCAGAGCTCCCTGCATGATGTTGCTTATCACACTATGAGACATCCCTGATACCATGATCACAACGTTGTCCACATTGGTAACTACCCTTGCCCGGTCTCCTCTAAAACCTATGACTAACAGCCACAGCAGTGGAGTGATTACCCCGCCCTGTGGTGTCCCTCTACTGAAATATGTGGTTTGAGTCGGGTTTCCTAACTCTGACTACAATGTTGTAGTTTTAAGCATGTTAACTATCCATTCCCCAATGTCATCCTCTACGCCAATACTAGCTAGAGAATTCTGGATAGCACGTGTACTAACGTTATTGAAAGCACCCTCTAAATCGCCCCCTCTGCCATGCGAACAACCTCATGTAGAGCCGTTTCCATGGATCTACCCTTCAGGTATGCGTGCTGGCAAGTCGAGATGGGAAATTTGTCAATAATGGATCGAAGATGGAGCTCCAATATCCTTTCCATCGTCTTCAAGAGGAACGATGTTAGGCTGATTGGCCTGAAATCTTTTGCGGACTCATGACCAATTTTCTCAGCCTTTGGTATGAAGACTACCTTGACTCTTCTCCAACTCATTGATATGTGGTTAAGACGAATACATGCCCTAAAAATCGACCTTAGCCACGGAACTACCTTGCCTCGTGGGTTCTGTAGCATTATCGGAAGAAAGCCATCCATGCCAGGCGATTTATAGGGCGAAACCGTATTTATTGAGTGCGTGATCTTGTCCTCTGTGAAGATCGAATCAAAATCTCGTGAAGTTTGCCGTAACCGTACGGGTACTTCCGAATCAGTTATCGCATCTTTGCAGTCAGGGAAGTGTGTTTTGAGTTGGAGGTCAAGTGTCTCAGCAGATGATTCCGTCCATATTCCATCTTCCTTTTTCAAGAAAGAGAGATTTACCTGTTCCTTGGCCAGAACCTTTCCTAATCTTGCTGGGACAGAAGTAGACTCTATCGACTCACAAAATTCCTTCCAACCATTATTTTTGGCGTTCCTGATGGCTCTTTTGTTAGTCTTGAGACGGGCTTTGTAGACTTGCCTGTTGTTATCCATGTAACACTGATTGAAGAGCTTTCTCAATTTCTCTCTGAGTTTCGAGAGCTCTTCGTTCCACCACTGTAGGAAACTTTTATGGCTCCTTCTAATTGGACAGGATATCTTGTACGCTTTGCCGAAAGCTTCCTCAAGATATTTAACCCTTCTTTCAATTTCGTCCCTGGAGTCAATATTTGAGCATGTAAAGATATTCAGTTTCGATTTAGCTACCATTGTAAAAACATCCCATTTTATTTATTTTTGAGTGGGTTTCTAAATGCGCTAAACAAAAATATGTTTGAAATTTTGTAAAAACTGCCTGTATCTTAATAACAACTCTATCTACCGGGTCTAACTGTAGCTTACACTCATCGAGGTGATCACATAAGTAGAACAAAAAAATTTCTTCAAAATCGTTTTAGCCATTTAGAAGAAAAAGATTTAGAAAATTCCGTACACTCGAATTTTATATATAAAGATAATAGCAAAGTTTTCGTGACATGCACACAGATTAATATGCCAGATTGGCGTCGTATAGTGCACACAGAAATAAAGCATACATGAAATTCACTCAGTCCATAAGCATATATGAATGAAGAAAAGAGCGTAAATGCAACTGTTGTAATTGCGGGTGTGTTGTTGTTGATATGTTGTGCACCAAACAACAACAGCAACGACACAAGCAAGGTTATAGTTTTTGGTTTTTCGTACGATGATCACCCGCGCATTTCCCTTCTCGACACACACGGAGAGAGAGAGAAAAGCTTCTTCGTCTGGTGGTCGCTCGCTCGGTCATTCGGTCACTAGTTCGTATGTTCCTTCGTAAAGTAAAATGAAGGTTTATCGTTAACCGAAAGTTTACAATTTGAAAAAAAATACAGAAAGTATGGAGGCGTCATATCTTCGATACGATTTTTAGTGCAGTTTTTTGCCGACCATATAAACGAACAATTTTTTACTCGAATCTCACTTCGTAAGCAATTCTCTTGGTTTCTTCAAAAATTCCAACGAAAAATGCCACATTTTTTCTTGTTTCAAGTAAAAAGTCAATTACATTGGTGACGGGAGCACCAGATGATGATATCAGAAGTTATGGTGCCTAGAGTCCTGCAGAGCTGCCTCAATAATGTGTTGTTTTTCACATATCAATGCTTGGACTCCATTTTCGTTAAAAGAAAAAAAAAAGGTAGACCCTCCGTCATATCCTTGTTTTCGTAACCAAGTAATATCTAAGTCTTCTTACTCTTTCGTGATTTATTCCGTCACATATTTTTCTGTAGTAGACTTCAGATGTATGAATTCAAGAAAATCTTTTTGGATAACACCTTCGTCCACATCGACATATCGGACGCTGTACCATTTTACTGGACAGTCTTTGACCGGATTGTTTGCCAATGATGTCGATAACTTCGATCTGAATAGTAGTGTTACTGATCATGGTGCAGCTCTTAGGAGCTGTTTCCAAGTGCGTTCTTAAATCTTCATCACTTGCTACTACACGAAACGTCAAAAGTACTCGGAAAACCAACATTATGTCTTCATGTCACCAGAGTCTCTGTGTCAGCAGAAAGGCAAATTTTGCACGAACAAAAAATTTTCGGGTTCACTATCGGGCCTAAACGCTTTCGATTGTTTTCCACTATTCCATTTTTTTCCATGGTTTTCATGGACCCTCTCCCAAGTTAACATAATTGCTCCATGACAAAATTCTTCTTACAGGCTTCACCACATAATACATTTTCAGAATATATAAATTACTTGCCGATACAACTTTTGAGCCACGAGATATACTTAAAACAAAGGCGACATATTTCGTTAAGTGTCTGAAAGAGTGTAAAAATTAAATTTTGTTATCATTAATAATAATATTGATAATATTGATGATATGGTATAAAATTATTTTCTAGTTTTTTTATTCGTATGTGGCCGTAGAATTGGTGTTAAAAGTAATTATGGCAGTTTAACTTTTTTAACAACGTTATACATTTCTGGTATTTCGTTCATATTTTTCCAGACTTGATTCCTGTTTCAGAGTTACGTATCGAATAAATCAGAGGGTTTTCCGATGGATGTTCCACATTAAGTCTATATACAATATGTATGTATGAACAATACTTATAGAGTGCGGTAGCACTTGTTCATCAGCGGTTTCATTCTTTTACCCTCTTACCTTTACTATACTTTTTTTAACAATAAAATTTGTAATAATGAGTTCGTTGTAAATGTTATTCATTTTTGTTTGATTTCCGTTTCATTTCATTTCGTTTTAATTGATATCAAGGGTTGGTTGGTTGAACAGAAATAAAAAGAAGTGGCTGGCACTCTGATGGCAAGGGTAGGAAATTAATGTTTAAGCTTCACGCAGAAACTTTTCTTTTTTAGTACTTTTAGTATTGCAGAAGGCACAAGCTGGCTGACATATGGGAAAAATATAGAAATAGAGATATTTGTAATGAAAGTTGAGCTGAACTCTATACACAACTTCTACATAAGACAGACAAACGGAAAACATTTGATTTAATTATGAGTGGAATTTATTACTAAAACCAGGTATCAGACTTGACTGATAGGGGAAGTGGATCAGAACCCTTAGGGCAGCGCTTACAAAAATTGTAAAACGCAAGTTCATAGGCCTCAAGGCCTCGGTCCCTTCCTCCATCTTTTTAATTGACAAAATAGTTGCGACCCTCTTAACATTGAAAGGGCTGTTGAGGATACTTCGTCCGCTTGAGATTGCAGATGAGGATGTGCCCATTATCACTACTCTTGAGCTAGAAGCGGCATTGAGAAGGGTGAAGGTAAACAAAACGCCTGGGCTAGATGGTATTCCCAATGTCATTCTTAAGAGAGCATTTGCAGCGAAACCCCATGTCTTCTGCCAGGTTTTCTCAAGCTGCATATGAAAAGGACTCTTCCCCAAATGCTGGAAGAATTAACGCCTGGTCCCAAAAGAAAACCTGCCCCAGAGCTTCCATCGTCTAACAGGCTCTTGTGTCTATTGAGTACTACTGAAAAGATCTTTGAACGGATTATTTGCGCCAGGCTGCAGCAGCATACGGAGACCGAGAAGGGGTGCTGTAGGAGCAATCCTGAAGGTCTGTGTCATTGCAAAGAGGCCCTAAATGGCACTAGATGGCTTGGTGGAGACAAAAAATACTGCGCAGTAGTCACTCTTGACGTAAAGAATGCATCAACTCTGCTGATTGGAGCTGCATTATAAATGCGCTAAGCATACTGGACACACCGTATTACCTAATCTGGATGGTGGTGTCCTACTTCAGTGAATGAACCATGGTTTGCGACACGGAAGAAGGCAATAGGAAAAATGACATTACTGGAGTGGTAGCAAAGACTTTTAGTGAGGTCGCATCCAAAGTAGAGAGGACATTTTCAACGTCAGGGAGGTGGCTTACACAGGACCACCTTAGTCTGGCGGGACAGCCAAAAAAGGAGCTGCCATCACTCAAAAACTGGCTTGGATTCTCCCAAACCAAGGGGGACCCAGACAAAAATCTTGGGTTGTATTAGGTTCGGTGGGTAAGTCCATACTGCTTTACGCGGCTCCAATTAAGGCTGGAGCACTAACAACAAAGTCATACCTTCGTGTTATTAGAAGTGCTCACAGGGTTGCCAACCTCAGAATCTGCAGGGCGTACCGAACAGTCGCAGATGATGCGGCGGGTGAACTTGCAGGCAGACTTCCAATTGATCTGGAAGCCCTGGCTGCCAAGGATAAGTACCTCGCGCGAGCATCTGCACAGCTAGTAGACAAGGAGGAGATTAAGACCAGGTAACTGAACATACAGCAGCACAGGTGGAGTGGGTCAGATCTGCGGAGGATACATCAGCTCATCCCAGACATCAAAGAGTGGCTTAAGCGTCGTTCTGGTGAAGTGGGATTCGAGTTTACCCAATTCGTAACTGGCCATGGATACTACAGGCAGTATCTGCATAGGTTTGGACAATCTGCGGATCCGTTCTTTAGTCTCTGCAGAGATGTCGTAGAGGATCCGGAAAATCTTCTTCATAAGTGCCCCCGTTTCGAAGTGGAGCGACAAAGAATGTATGGGCAGCTCGGATCTCCTTGCAGCTCCCAGGTGATTGTTAGGCACATGATAATATCAGTTGGTGATTGCACATTCTTCTCTGCAGAAATTGGCAACACCATGAGGGGCACTCGAATGTACGAGCGAACAATTGCGTCTGCTAAATGAAGCTTATAATCCCACCCTACGAAGGAATGCTTTGACGGTGCCGTAGGGATAAATGGGTTTTGAGGCGATAAGGGGTTTTTTAGTCGGTAGGCTAATGAATCCGACATAACTTGTTGCACTGGTTATAAGTATCCTTAGAAGATTTTCACCTCCTTGTTCGCATAAAACAAAAAAAAAAAAACAAAAAAATTGTAAATTTAAAGACCCTACGGTTACCAAGATGGATACCTCCCAAACAAAGCACCATTTAAATAAGTGTTCTTATTAGAAATAGCTTTTTGTTTATTGATGTATCAAACTGAAATTTTGACACTATTAAATTTAGCTGCATGTAAATTTAAAGACTCTAGGGCCACCTCCTAAGCAAACCACCATTAAATTAAAGTTCTTATTAGAAATAGCTTTTAGTTTTTTTAAGTATCCAACTGAAATTTTGACACTATAAGTTTCTGATCCACTTTCATCCACCATGTAAATTTCGAGACCCTAGGGTTACCCAAAGGGTACCTCCCATACAAATGCCATTTTAATAAATATTCTTATAAGAAAAAGCTTTTTGTTTCTTGGTGTATCAAACTGAAATATTGACACTTTTAGATTCCAATGCATGTTCATCCACCATGTAAGTTTCAAGTCCGTAGGGATGCCAGGATCGAAACCTCCTACACAAAACCCCCATTTAAATAAATGTTCTTGTTAGAAATAACTTTGTGATTTTCAATGTTTCACACCGAAATTTTGACACTATAAGGTTCTGATGCATGTTCATCTTCCATGTTAATTTCAAGTTATAAATTTCACGACCCTACGGTTACCAAAATGGGTACCATACAAACCACCATTTAAATAAATGTTCTTATAAGAAACAGCTTTTTGTTTTTTGATGTATCAAACTAAAATTTTGACACTATGAGTTTCCGATCCACTTTCAGTCACCATGTAAATTTCAAGACCCTAGGGTTACCAAAAGGGTACCACCCATACAAACTATCATTTAAATTAAAGTTGTTATTAGAAATAACTCTGTGATTTTTAATGTTTCAAACTGAAATTTTGGCTCTATAAGATTCTGATACATGTTCATCCACCATGTTAATTTCAAGTTGTAAATTTCAAGACCCTACGGTTACCAAAATGGGTACCTCCCACACAAACCCCCATTTAAATAAATGTTCTTATAAGAAATACCTTTTTGTTTTTATATATATCCAACTGAATTTTCGACATTTTTAGTTTTTGATGCATATTCATCCATTATGTAAATTTCAAGACCATAGGGTTGCAAATATGGGTACCTCCCACATAAAAACCCATTTAGGTTATTGTTCTGGTTGGTTGGTTGGTTGGTTTCCGTGGATGGCTCGTATGGCCCACTACGAGCCACAATTAGCACTAGAGTGCCGTTTTGATACCACTTCCTCGCCGAACGCAATCAGTATTAAATCCAAATGTCAAATTTATGTATTTGAGTAAATCATCCGGGCATGTGACTGAATAGTCCGAGAGATTGTCGATGAAGTATTTGGCCAGAAACTTATTTTTAAACTTTGCCAAGGCTGGGCATTGACATAGAAAGTGGGTGAGTGACTCCTCTTCCTCTTCGTTTCCGCAGCTCCTACAATGGCTTCTAAACGGAATACCCAGTCTCTTTGCGTGCATACCTACACACCAGTGACCGGTAAAAACCACTGTGAGCCTTGCGGTATCAGAGAGAGTTAATGAGTCTAAAAGACATATTTTCATTGTAACAAGGCCAGGTAGCACGTGCCACTCTGCAAGATTCAAGATCTTTCCAAAGTCTGTAAGCCAGCTGGCAGAAAAACAGGAAGTTACTTCTCTTGACGACCGCCAGTGGAATCGAGACCTGTTCCGCCAACGATACATCAAGAAAAGCACCAGAAAGAGCCAATTGGTCAGCTTTCTCATTCCCTTCTATATTTCTATGGCCGGGAACACATAAGAGAGTGATATCAGCTTGATGACTTAGCTCGCTCATAGTCGACTTGCATTCTTTAACGAGCTTTGACTTCACAGTGGTGGATTGCATTGCTTTAAGTGCCGCCTGACTATCAACGAAGACAACTATCTTACGACCTTCCGATACGTTATTTCTGGCCAGCCGACATGCTTCCCTTATGGCAATGACCACCGCCTGAAAGACTGTGGCCTTTTCGGGTATCCGGAAAGAGTGGTCTAAGCTTATTTGTGGTGAGTGCACCCCTGCTCCTACACTGCATTCGACCTTTGACCCATCCGTACAGATTGAAATGTCGAAATCACTCTAAAACTGTTTTCTTTCCATTCCATCCTGGTAGGAAATTTTACCTTGAAGTCGCTCTCAAAGCTATTGTGCGCCACTATATAATCTGTCATTCACTTGAACAGGATTATTAACCACTCCTAGTATTTTACTATGTCCATATGGACGTTCTGCCCAGCAGACGGGTTCTTTTAACCTTACCGCGCTGTTGCAGACCATGTTTTTGATATGGAGGTCAATTGGGAGAAGATATAGCAGCACATTGAGTGCTGCCGTAGGGCACGTGCGCATGGCTCCTCTGATTCCTACACATGCCGACCTCTGCACACCGCTAAGTTTGTGCACTATGTAGCTCTTTCCTAGAGCTGGCCACCAAACAATTGCCCCGTATGTAAGAATCGGACGCACTATCTTTGTGTACATCGATGCTGTTATTGATGGGCGTAGGCCCCATCTCTTACCATGCCATCTTCTGCAAGAGTAATAGACCATAGAGGCTTTCGTAGCCCGTAGCTCTATATTGGATTTCCAATTGAGTTTTGCGTCCAGCATAACTCCCAGGTACTTGGCCTTATTGGAGAGATGAAGCTGTTGTCCATTCAGAAGAGGAAGGGGAAAAGTCGGTCTTTTGGTTTTCGTTGTGAAAAGCGTCAGTTCTGTCTTGCTCAGGTTAACGTTTAGACCACATCCTGTGGCCCATTTTAACAGTCTCCCCAGAGCTCCCTGCATGATGTTGCTTATCACACTATGAGACATCCCTGATACCATGATCACAACGTTGTCCACATTGGTGACTACCCTTGCCCGGTCTCCTCTAAAACCTATGACTAACAGCCACAGCAGTGGAGTGATTACCCCGCCCTGTGGTGTCCCTCTACTGAAATATGTGGTTTGAGTCGGGTTTCCTAACTCTGACTACAATGTTGTAGTTTTAAGCATGTTAACTATCCATTCCCCAATGTCCTCCTCTACGCCAATACTAGCTAGAGAATCCTGGATAGCACGTGTACTAACGTTATTGAAAGCACCCTCTAAATCACCCTCTCTGCCATGCGAACAATCTCATGTAGAGCCGTTTCCATGGATCTACCCTTCAGGTATGCGTGCTGGCAAGTCGAGATGGGAAATTTGTCAATAATGGATCGAAGATGGAGCTCCAATATCCTTTCCATCGTCTTCAAGAGGAACGATGTTAGGCTGATTGGCCTGAAATCTTTTGCGGACTCATGACCAATTTTCTCAGCCTTTGGTATGAAGACTACCTTGACTCTTCTCCAACTCATTGATATGTGGTTAAGACGAATACATGCCCTAAAAATCGACCTTAGCCACGGAACTACCTTGCCTCGTGGGTTCTGTAGCATTATCGGAAGAAATCCATCCATGCCAGGCGATTTATAGGGCGAAACCGTATTTATTGAGTGCGTGATCTTGTCCTCTGTGAAGATCGAATCAAAATCTCGTGAAGTTTGCCGTAACCGTACGGGTACTTCCGAATCAGTTATCGCATCTTTGCAGTCAGGGAAGTGTGTTTTGAGTTGGAGGTCAAGTGTCTCAGCAGATGATTCCGTCTATATTCCATCTTCCTTTTTCAAGAAAGAGAGATTTACCTGTTCCTTGGCCAGAACCTTTCCTAATCTTGCTGGGACAGAAGTAGACTCTATCGACTCACAAAATTCCTTCCAACCATTATTTTTGGCGTTCCTGATGTCTCTTTTGTAAGTCTTGAGACAGGCTTTGTAGACTTGCCAGTTGTTATCCATGTAACACTGATTGAAGAGCTTTCTCAATTTCTCTCTGAGTTTCGAGAGCTCTTCGTTCCACCACTGTGGGAAACTTTTATGGCTCCTTCTAATTGGACAGGATATCTTGTACGCTTTGCCGAAAGCTTCCTCAAGATATTTAACCCTTCTTTCAATTTCGTCCCTGGAGTCAATATTTGAGCATGTAAAGGTATTCAGTTTCAATTTAGCTACCATTGTAAAAACATCCCATTTTATTTTGAGTGGGTTTCTAAATGCGCTAAACAAAAAATGTTTGAAATTTTGTAAAAACTACCTGTATCTTAATAACAACTCTATCTACCGGGTCTAACTGTAGCTTACACCCATTGAGGTGATCACATAAGTACAACAAAAAAATTTCTTCAAAATCGCTTTAGCCATTTAGAAGAAAAAGATTTAGAAAATTCCGTACACTCGAATTTTATATATAAAGATAATAGCAAAGTTTTCGTGACATGCACACAGATTAATATGCCAGATTGGCGTCGTATAGTGCACACAGAAATAAAGCATACATGAAATTCACTCAGTCCATAAGCATATATGAATGAAGAAAAGAGCGTAAATGCAACTGTTGTAATTGCGGGTGTGTTGTTGTTGATATGTTTTGCACCAAACAACAACAGCAACGACACAAGCAAGGTTATAGTTTTTGGTTTTTCGTACGATGATCACCCGCGCATTTCCCTTCTCGACACACACGGAGAGAGAGAGAAAAGCTTCTTCGTCTGGTGGTCGCTCGCTCGGTCATTCGGTCACTAGTTCGTATGTTCCTTCGTAAAGTAAAATGAAGGTTTATCGTTAACCGAAAGTTTACAATTTGAAAAAAAAATACAGAAAGTATAGAGGCGTCATATCTTCGATACGATTTTTAGTGCAGTTTTTTGCCGACCATATAAACGAACAATTTTTTACTCGAATCTCACTTCGTAAGCAATTCTCTTGGTTTCTTCAAAAATTCCAACGAAAAATGCCACATTTTTTCTTGTTTCAAGTAAAAAGTCAATTACATTGGCGACGGGAGCACCAGCTGATGATATCAGAAGTTATGGTGCCTAGAGTCCTGCAGAGCTGCCTCAATAATGTGTTGTTTTTCACATATCAATGCTTGGACTCCATTTTCGTTAAAAGAAAAAAAATGTAGACCCTCCGTCATATCCTTGTTTTCGTAACCAAGTAATATCTAAGTCTTCTTACTCTTTCGTGATTTATTCCGTCACATATTTTTCTGTAGTAGACTTCAGATGTATGAATTCAAGAAAATCTTTTTGGATAACACCTTGTCCACATCGACATATCGGACGCTGTACCATTTTACTGGACAGTCTTTGAGCGGATTGTTTACCAATGATGTCGATAACTTCGATCTGAATAGTAGTGTTACTGATCATGGTGCAGCTCTTAGGAGCTGTTTCCAAGTGCGTTCTTAAATCTTTATCACTTGCTACTACACGAAACGTCAAAAGTACTCGGAAAACATTATGTCTTCATGTCACCAGAGTCTCTGTGTCAGCAGAAAGGCAAATTTTGCACGAACAAAAAATTATCGGGTTCACTATCGGGCCTAAACGCTTTCGATTGTTTTCCACTATTCCATTTTTTCTATGTTAACATAATTGCTCCATGACAAAATTCTTCTTACAGGCTTCACCACATACTACATTTTCAGAATATATAAATTACTTGCCGATAAGACTTTTGAGCCACGAGATACTTAAAACAAAGGCGACATATTTCGTTAAGTGTCTGAAAGAGTACAAAAATTAAATTTTGTTATCATTAATAATAATATTGATAATATTGATGATATGGTATAAAATTATTTTCTAGTTTTTTTATTCGTATGTGGCCGTAGAATTGGTGTTAAAAGTAATTATGGCAGTTTAACTTTTTTAACAACGTTATACATTTCTGGTATTTCGTTCATATTTTCCCAGACTTGATTCCTGTTTCAGAGTTACGTATCGAATAAATCAGAGGGTTTTCCGATGGATGTTCCACATTAAGTCTATATACAATATGTATGTATGAACAATACTTATAGAGTGCGGTAGCACTTGTCCATCAGCGGTTTCATTCTTTTACCCTCTTACCTTTACTATCCTTTTTTTAACAATAAAATTTGTAATAATGAGTTCGTTGTAAATGTTATTCATTTTTGTTTGATTTCCGTTTCATTTCATTTCGTTTTAATTGATATCAAGGGTTGGTTGGTTGAACAGAAATAAATAGAAGTGGCTGGCACTCTGATGGCAAGGGTAGGAAATTAATGTTTAAGCTTCACGCAGAAACTTTTCTTTTTTAGTACTTTTAGTATTGCAGAAGGCACAAGCTGGCTGACATATGGGAAAAATATAGAAATAGAGATATTTGTAATGAAAGTTGAGCTGAACTCTATACACAACTTCTACATAAGACAGACAAACGGAAAACATTTGATTTAATTATGAGTGGCATTTATTACTAAAACCAGGTATCAGACTTGTATACACATATGTGTATGTGTGTGTATGAAGATGGTGTTCACAGCAGTTTGCTTTTCGCAAGGTGTTAGTCTGTTGATAATGTTAATGTTACAACCAAGATGCCTGTCAAACAGACAGTTTGTTTAAGTTCCAACTTCATATCTTAATTGTCAACTCAAAGTTTTAATTCTTCTGTGTATGCGTATGTGTCTAAATTGTATCTCAAACTTTTCTTGATATCTTTTGCAACTTGTTTACTTCGAACATGCATAAGCTTAATAGTCTCACAGTATAAAGTAAGGCTAAAGATCTCGTTCCTTCTTCGCTTTAAGTTCAGTTGAACTGACACATACCATAGTGTGGCTGTGTGCTGTTGTGCTGAATAAACTCCATCTTCAACAAGAAATATGTACAGACATATGTTGAATTGATGCTACTTAAACTATGCTTGAAGTATGCAATTGAATCTTCAAATGAAAATTATAATAAAGTAGTATTCCAGAACAATGAAAGTATAATAACCATAAATCTATCAATACAGAAGAGCTGAAAGCCATGGCAGCATCATTGCTCAAGATTTATAAAAAAATCAGCCAAGTGTGAGTCGGACTGATGTTTTGCCACAATAATGAATTATGTATTCAAAAACTCAATACTCGAGCAATTCCAAACACAATGATTATTCATTTATTATGAAATTGACGAAAAGCACAATTCTCCAAATATTAAATTATTGATTGATTAGACTTATGTTTAGGGTAGAATCAGTATTCATACTGCATATCAACATTGTGAAAAATATCAAAAGCAAAAGTGAAATACCATACAGCCTAAAAGTATACTTCCAAAAAAAAATTACCAAAATATGAAACATAATAAATAACAAAGCGTCTAAAACTGTGCGCAGTGCATATTGGAGCACACGTTTCTTGTATGGGGACCCCTTTAATTTTGTAACTTTATTTTAGTTTTAGTATTTGTTGCTATCGTGAAAATAGAAATACACATTCTGTGAAAATTTTAACTGTCTATCTATTACGGTTCATGAATTACAACAGAGTCGGACGGACAGATGGACGGACGGCGGAAATCTAGTAATAGGGTCTCGTTAGCACCCTTTGGGTACGGAACCCTAAAATTTAACTTTATTAAATATCTCTCTAAATCTGAATTTAGGAGGAATCAGAAATATCATATGAGTTTAATGTCTGACAAAATGATTATTGTGTTTTAAAATTTCACTCAAATATTATGAAGTAATTTATATTTAACGAAGCTCTAAAAAAATTAAAAATTAAAAATTAAATTTAATTTCATTAAAATTCATGAATACCTTTAGTTTATAAGGAGTCGCATTTGTGTATGTTAATATATATTTTTTAATTGGTGTCCAATTTTGCTTGTGGCCTTTATACAAATGTTATTATTCAGGTGTGTCGCAGAAATCGAGAGAAATTGAAATTGAATTGATTTCAAAGCCTAAAAATGTGCAATTAAAATTTTCATAATTTTCGAATACAAGTATTTATTTACTCAATAATTAAAGTATCAGTATTATGAAAATTTAAATTGCATGTTTTTAGACTTCGAAATAAATTCAATTTAAATTTCTATCGATTTGTGTGACACACCAGATTAATTCAACATATCTAAATTTACATTTACATATCGGGTATTTCAATAAGAGTGCACTCTTCTATGTATTATAAAAATAGAAATATGTATTTATGAGCTAGTTGTGATATATTTTTGAACGTGAAAACGTTTTTAAGAAGTGTTGCATGGTCATGGTAAAATCTGACGCTGTGTTACATATGAAACGCTGCTGGTGTCGCGAATACTTTTTATATATCTCGTGATTCAAAAGCCGAAGCGCCATTCAATTTATATATTCTTATAATAGAGGAATATACGGTGACTGTAAAAGCAATTTTTGCATTGCTCGCTTATGTCATTAAGGCTTGAGTTAGACAAACGTTGTTTTCTGTCAAATCGGTTGTTCTGACTTTCAAATAGATGAAACAAAAAAGTTAAAATGTATGAAAATGTGTGAAGGCAATTACATAAACTCGTCGGCAAAGCTAACCCGTAAAAAGTTGCTCGACTTCAACATTATCAAAATACAATATTGGTAAATGAGAAAAGAACTACCTTTTTGAACTGTTTTGTGAACCAAAAAGAACTGTTTGATGTTGTAGTGAATGACAAATTCCTGTTTTGGTGAATATCAAAAAAAGTGTTGCTGTCTATAGTGAATGACAAATATGGATAATTAATGATAATAATGAATAATACTAATTAATTATTTTTAATTAATGATGATTATAATAATAAAATAAACGTAACTATAATTATAACTATTAATCATTAATAATTTTGCATTTAATAATTACTTTCCGTTATTATTATTCAATTTTCGAATTTAACTGATACACATGCTTAGCTGTTTTTTGTTTACCAAAAGCCAATAACGTTGACGTCGTTTGTGTAACACGACGTCGCTTGTGTAACTTGAAGCTGAAGTACCCCTAGTGCCGAAACACAGTTTGACGGTGACGTCGTTTGTCTAACTCAAGTTTAAGGGATCCGGTCGGTGAAAAAAAATGAAAATTCTTTTCGCTGCAAGCGTTTCTCTTGAGAACGTTATAGGTGAAACACAAAAATATGAAAGAATATTTTTGGATAATCCTTCGGAAAATTTTTTGTATTAAAATCTCAATAAATAAAAATGTAAAGTACCCTTTTAGGGGTAAAACTTAAAAATTTTTCAAGAATGAAAATTTTAAATAAATGTCTGACATGGAATACGCAAGGTCAAAGCGAACATCGACCGTTTTAAGAAATCATTTATATGTTGTCAACACATTTGGCGGATGTTCCGTTTTCCCAACTTGATTTTCAACTTCTTCTACTATACTTCAATTGTTGTGCGATTTAAATGAAATTAATATCGATAAAGTAAATACCCCATATTTTCATTTTCTAAAGCCAAATCGCTTATTTCAGTGGAAATATTTTCAATTTTTTTGAGTTAATTTCAAAATTTGAGAATTTGGCGATATTCGCAGGTACTTAAGAATGAGAAAATATGATCCGATCTTCATTTGAAGTAGACTTTATTATAATTTGAATTTAAAAGGTGTTTTTTCAAGCCAGATAAAACTTGAACAAAAAATTAAATTATGATAAAAAGAGCTTTTATTAGTTTCAGTATACTCTGGCAAATCATCATAAATAGACTTACGCTTAAACAATGCTACGAAATTATCAAAATTTACTTTGCAAATCAGTCGTCGATTCTCGCAACTAATAGACGACTTCGGGATTTTTATGGCGCACAAAATCGTCCATCTGAGCAAGCCATCCGTCGAACTGTGGATAGATTTCGTACCATATACTCTCTAAAGGATACAATAACTCCAACACGTCGAAGGAATGTGCGTGCCGGTGAGAATATCGCCGCTGTAAACGAAAGTGTGGAAGAAGATCAAAATTTATCGATTCGTCGTCGGTCGTAGGGATTGGGGCTCTGTCCGTCCACTACGTGGAAAATTTTGCGAAAAGATCTTGGCCTACACCAGTATAAGATCCTGCTGGTGCTGGAATTGAAGCCATGATACCATCATATGCGTCGTTCTTTCGCCGATTGGGCTCTAGAGCAGTTGGCAACTGACCCGCTGTTTTATCGCCAAATTGTGTTCAGCGATGAGGCTCATTTTTGGCTTAACGGGTTTGTTAATTAGCAAAATTGCTACATATGGATTAAAACCAATCCACAAGAAACCCTACAGACATCATTACATCCAGGTAAATGAACCATTTGGTGCGGTTTACACACTGGTGGCATCATCTCTATTATTTTCTGTAAAGCTACGTAAAGTCACTGGCTTATGCTGATAAACCAGCAAAAATTAACGCCTCGGAGGCCAATATAGTTCGAGTTATTCGTGACATACAGCCAGCAGTGCTCGAAAAAGTCGATCAAAATTGCAGGTTTTTTTTAAATGTTAATGCTATCTTTCGAATAAAAAAAATGGGACAGGTAGTATCACTACACTACCGTAATTGTCTTTGCGTGAACACGTTTTTCATGAACCATTATTATTAAAGAAGAGTCGAAAATCCAGATTTTTTCGATATCAGTCTATATATGTATTAAAATCTGAATAAATACAAGAAAATTCCTTCTTTCTAAGCGTATTGCTTGCCCTGATTTTTCTTATGTTATGTTCGTTAGAGATCACTTCAAAGAATGATCAAGAATATTTTTAGAAAATCCACCGCCAAAGTGGAAATTTCGACTTTTTGCATGATTATTATTAACAAAAAATTAAATTTTGATTTTTTTATCGAAAAAATCGGGACTTTCGACTCTGCTTTAATAATAATGGTTCGTGAAAAATGTTTTCACGCAAAAACAATTACGGTAGTGTATCGATACTACCAGCCCCGATTTTTTTTTTTTTTAATCACTTAGTTATAGTGTTCAAATTCTAGTTATAGTGTTAAATTTCAGTTCGGTAAGATAAAAAACAAAACAGTTTTTTTAATAAGAACATTGGGTCTATATGGGAGGTACCTGTTTGGGGAGAACAACAATATATCAAGGTTGTTCAAGGAAAGTAGGTTTCGCATAAGGAAACAAAGAGAAGCTAAGGTCAGTCACACAAAAACGTTGACAAGAGAAGAACGAACTAAGCAGCAACAAACAACAATAAGCAACATTACTACAATATAATAATAAGTTGAATTTAACCAAATAATGTTAATATTATAAAAATCAGAATTGTAAAACAAAAACCCACCAGAGATACACAAACCAAAACAAAATCAATATTTTAAATAAGTGAATATATAAACAAATATATATGTTATTGTATTTAAGTAATTCAAACGAAACAAAAGAAAAAAACAGAAAGAAGGCTACCATTGGCTATGCCAAAGATGTAATACACTTCACGCTCCTCCGAGTTGCATCCAACCTTCTTCTCTTAGCATCACATCAGTTTGAGTCGCAATTTTATTGTACTTTTATTCTTTATATGTTTCTCATTTCATTTGGGTTTGTATGGGAGGTAACCCTCCTGGTAACCATTGGGTCATGAAATGTACATGGTTGATGAATATGTATTAGAAACTATTAGTGTCCAAATTTCGGTTCGATATGTTAAAAACCACAAAACTTTTTCTAATAAGAACATTAATTGAAAGGATGGTTTGTATGGGAGGTACCTGCCCTAGTGGTCAGATTCAGCTGATTCCGACAAATGTGCTGCGTATGGTAAAAAGAAACCTATGTGCAAAGAAACCTATTTCAGCTTTCTAGCTCAAAAACTGAGGGATTAGTTGGCATACATACAGACAGACAGACGGACAGGCGGACATGGCTAATTCAACTCGTCTCATCGAGCTGATCACAAATATATATACTTTGTCTGCGATGTCTCCTTCTGTGAGTTACAAACTTCATGACAAACTTATAATACTATTCACTCCCGTAAAGAGTATAATAAATACTCAAATTACGTACATATATTTCAACGGCTGATAAGTTTATTACAAACAAACAAACATACAACGTATTCTTCAGTCACTACACGGGTCCACATTTCTAAGAGGACAACGCTGAGAGGGGTCAGTGAACATTTGGCAACCGTGACAGGACGAAGTCACCCGTGTAGCTGAAGCATCGAGGTCGGGATCACGAGTATCGCCGTCAACCAGAAAAAATAATTACAAGGAAAGTGACAGCGGCGAGGGAGAATCACCATTTGGCCAGGATCAACAGCATCACCGTCAGCCAAGAGACGACATTAGAAAGCGGTTCCTTCACTTCCCTGCCACCACTTCACAAATATCACCACTAAAAGTATTAAGTAAAATACAAACAAAGCCATATGTCTATAGGCTGAACTGTGTGTACATATATATTATTATTTATTGGCGCAAGATGATAAGGTTTATATTAGTAAGTGCATACATACACCAAATGGAGCCGTTATAGCTGTCATAATAACATCATAAGTTCCGCTTGTGGTATTTCGTCTTAACATACACACATACTTATATACTCAGAAACTGTTTGATAAACTGCGTTGCTTTATTGCATTTCGTTTCTTGAGAACTTGTTGCTGATCTTGGGCAATATTTATTGCTCGTATATTTAATGATTTGTCGCGGAACTTGGGCAGCATTCTACTGTTTGTATTCAAAAGTTGGTTGCTGAACTTTAGTAACATTTTGCTGTTTGGATATTTAAATACTGATTGCTGAACTTGAGCAACATTTAATGGTTGTCTATTTGAACATTTGTTTCTAAAATTGGGAAACATTTAATGCTTGTATATTTAAGAGTTGTTGCTGAACTTGGGCAACATTTTTACGTCGTGTATACTCAAAGATTTGTTGCTGAAGTTTAAATCATTTAATAGTCATATCAACATTTGGGTTGCAATCATTATAAATAAATATTTTGGAATTTCGAATTTGTTACTGAGTTAGTATAACATTTAGTATTGCGAACGTTAAAACAATTTTATAAAAATAATTTAACAATGAATGAATCAGAAAGGGAAACAAAACTCCTTGCACTACGTCAACAGCGAAATGTGTTTCGGGAGAGCATAGTCCATTTAATCCAAAAGGTTACTAGTGGAAAAGACAATGGAAAAAATGCAGTGCTAGGTTGTAGGCTACACATGCTAGAGTCGTATTTGCGTCAAGTCTGTACAGTTCAAACCTAAATTGAGAATTTAAATTGTAAAGATGATGGACGAGAGGATTTGGAAGAAATATATATTATGGTCAAGGCGGAAATTATCACTCATAAAGGAATAACGAATGGAGATCAAAATTCGAATGCGAGTATCATTAACAGTACAACGCTAACAAGCTCAGTTCATTATAGTCGTTTGCCCAAATTAAAAGTACCTAGCTTCGACGGCAATTACGCAGACTACAAAAGGTTTATGAGCGCCTTCAAACATTTGATAGATGAAGATCAACACATAGCATTGAAGTTTAATTATCTTCTCGATTTTTTATCAGGTTCAGCATTGGATAACGTTCGGGCATTTCAAGTTACTGAAGAGAATTACCCAAAGGCATTACAACGGCTACAGAAGCTTTACGATAATGAAGTTTTGATATGCCTCGAATACGTTTCAGCGTTATTCAACATGCCATCAACGAAAAAGTCAGACGCAAACGCATTACAACAAATTGTTGACTCCGCATCAGCAATTAGAAGCTCGTTACTGTCGCTTTGCTCGTTAGAAGACGTCATTAATGCAATCATGATTTACATTGTTATGTCAAAGGTGGATGCTGACACGAAGTTAAATAATGACGAGAAGCAAGCGTACGATAAATTACCTTCTTGGGATGAGTGCTACCGAAGATGAAAATTCTTAGAAACTCGCCAAAGCATAATGAAACCTGAAAGGCAATTGGATGTAAACCGGAAACCTAAACAGTTAGCATGGTCCTGGTCGTTTTTAATTTCGCAGGCTAAATGTGTACATTGTAATTCACAGGATCACTACATAAGCAGTTGTAATATATTTGGGGACATGCCGTTACCACAAAGGTGAAGCCTTGCCACGCAAACTGGGCTTTGCTTTAATCGTCTTCGAAAGAATCATCAAGTTAAAAATTGTCAGTCACGATCGCGCTACAAAGTGTGCAAGATCATACACTATTACACAGCAGTTCAGCCGATGCCGGATCAGTACAATTCACTACCAATTAAAATAGAGAAATTCCCAACGATAATCAAGGTCAACAGCTGCAGCAACATTCATCATTGATGACACGAACTTCAAACAGAGGCATTATACCCACAGCAGTGGTACTAAGAAAGGATAATTATGGTCAATTCCAACAAGTGCAAGTTTTATTAGATTCTTGTTCTGAAGTCAACTTCATGACTGAGCAGGCAGCAAACCGGTTGCAGTTAAGCAGGAAAAGGGTACACCAAGAAGACAGTGTAATAGCGGATTTACGAAAACAGATACGTCATTGTATGACAACTACGTTGAGATCAAGAGTATCAGAATACGAATGGTGTTCAAACTTTTCAGTGATCAAGACGATTTCATCTCATCAGCCATCAGAATATATACACAAATCCCAGTGGAAGCTGCCGAACTCGATGGAGTTAGCAGATCTTTGGCTCGCGGGAACGTGCAAAGTCGACATATTAATAGGTACAGAAGGGTTTTCAACGCAATACGAGACGGGAAATACATACTCGGTGCAGACAAGCCATGCATGATAAACACTGCGTTTGGTTGGATTATGGGCGGTAATCTACCAACAAGTTCAACACAGCAAGTATATCGATGTAATTTAATTTATGAAATAACACCACTCGGCGCCTCAGTAGAGAGATTCTAGGAGCTCGAAGAGTATGAGATACATTCGCAAAGAGTAACAGAGGAAGAGCAGCGCTGTGAGGATCACCTCATCAGAACAGTTACATTGCAATCAAATGAGCGGATCCAAGTTCGACTCCCATTCAGGGAAGACACACGTGCACTTGAAAATACACTGGAAATAGCAAAGAAGTGGTTCTTTATGCTTGAACGAAGGCTTGATCGCTATCATCAATGGAAAGCTGCATATACCGATTTCATAAATGAATACATCAACCTTGGTCATATGTCAATTTTAAACGGGGTAGAAGTAAACAAGCCACATACTTCATCATTGTGTATTGAGACCTCAGAGTCTTACAACGAAGCTTAGAGTAGTTTTTGATGCATCGGCCAAAAGCAGTTCTACTAAGTCATTAAATGATGTTCTCATGGTTGGACCGACAATACAACAAACATTGGTAATAACAATTCTATCTTTTCGACTACACCGATTTGCTTTGACAGGTGATATCACGAAAATGTACCGGCAATTCCTTGTAGACGAACGAGACAGGTTCTTTCAACTCATTCTTTGGAGACCAAATACTGAAAGGATTGTCAGCAGATCCATTTTTAGAAATTCGCAGTCTGAAACACATTGCAGATGTGTGGGAGCTGACGTCTTACGACACGATCTGTACGTTAACGATCTACTGACTGGTGCAGATTGTGTTGAAGAGTTAAAGGTTAAAATGAATCAAAATACGAAATTACCATCCGAAGCAGGACTGCAGTTAACAAAATTTAAGAGCAATTCAACAATTTTAATGGAGCCATCAACAGAAGAGATGCTGATTGCACCCGATGAACAAAGAAGGTTATGAAGACACTTGGCATGGCGTGGCAACCAAATCTCGATAATTTCATTTTTCGTCCCGATTTCAGTACCATTTCGCAACTGTACGATCCGTTGGGGCTTATAAGTCCCATAATTATTCGAAGTAAAATGTTTATCCAAGATTTAATAATTAAGAAACTAAGTTGGGATGAACCAATCACAGGAAAGTTACTCAGCACATAGCAAGAGCTCGAAGCAAACTTGTGAAATACAGCACAATTAAAAATTCCACGCTTCGTAAACTCTTCTGCTGAGAACAATTGCGAGATTCATGGGTTCACGCGTCGGAAAGAGGATATGGGTGTTGCATATATGTTCGAGAAGGTACTGACAAGAAAATAAAGGTAAATTTTCTGATAGTCAAATCAAATGTAGCTCCAATTAAAACACAATCATTACCTCGGCTAGAACTTTGTGCAGCTTTGTTATTATGTCGGACGTGGCATAAGTTTGCACATAAAATTGCACCATACGGAAGTCAAGTCATATTTTGGACAGATTCCATGATTGTGCTACAGTGGTTAAAGTTACACGCATCAAAGTTGAAATGTTTCGGCGCTAATCGAGTATCAGAGATCCAACAAAATTCAAAGGATATCGTTTGGCGACATGTGCCGTCCACCAAGAACCCAGCTGATATTGTTTCAATGCAAGAGATTAAGGTCAAAATATTTGATTCACCGGGCCTATGTTTCTACGAAATCCATTTGAAACCTGGCCAGTTACGCGAGATTCCGAGTTAGCACCTATAGAAGTACGCCCACACGCTAGGGTTATAAATATCAATGTCATTGGAAAAGAATCGAGAGTCGACAGCGTTATATGTAACAACTCAACATACA
This sequence comes from Amiota communis, assembly GCA_037043315.1. NCBI lineage: Eukaryota > Metazoa > Arthropoda > Insecta > Diptera > Drosophilidae > Amiota > Amiota communis. The sequence continues at coordinate 121,323 of JBAMAV010001058.1, forward strand.
TGCGTATTCTAAGAATCATGTCATATATGTATCGGTGTTTTAATCATGTTCAAAAATATCCTAACCAGAGGTCAAGCAACGGTTTGCAAATTCCAATGAACGAATTAGAGTTAACATTGTGGAAAATTGTCGAACACATACAACACGTAGCTTTTAAGCAAGAAATTGAAGCATTACGAAGAAATCAAGTATTTAAGCCCCGTATGCAGCGTTTGACCCCGTTCGTACAAGAAATGAAACAGAATAGAGTAGTGTGTGTAGTGAGAGTGGGTGGCAGGCTTGCGAATACAGATTTACAGTAGACGCCAAATTTCCAGCACTTTTACCGCGAGATCATCAATTCACTCGGTTGTATGTAGAATGATTACATCGAACGAATCTTCATGCAGGACCCAAAATCATAATAAAACTACTGCGTGAGAGGTTCTGAGTTATTAACGCTCGAGAAGTAGTGAGAAAAGTTGTGCTTAACTGTATTCACTGCTTCCGATACAAACCTCAACTAGAGAGGCAAATAATGGGACAACTGCCAGCAGATCGGTTTGTGAAGCAGTGTCCTTTTCTCGTGGCAGGCGTTGATTTTTGTAGTTCTTTTTAACTGCACATAAAATACGAGGGAAGGGCCCATATAAGACTTATGCATCCATTTTCGTATGCTTTTCTTCAAAGGCGGTCCACATAGAATTGGTAACTGTATTATCTACTAATGCATTTCTCTTGTGTCTTCGCAGGTTTGTGTCATGACGAGGACTGTCACAAACCGTATACTGCGACAACGCGACTAACTTTGTCGGAGCAGCATTCAAGTTAGCCGACTGGAAGAAGCGACTGTTACACCCAGATGAGCCGGACAAAATCAACGTTTATAGTACTTGCAAAGGGTTTGAATTTAAGTTCATCCCCCAAGGTGACCACATTTTGGAGGTCTGTGGGAAGCAGCCGTGATTCTGCAAAGAATCTGTTGGCCTATCGAGCCACAATCAGATGATCCAAATGACGGAGAGTCGTTGACTCTGGCACATTTACTAAAACGTGGGTATTAGCAGCTATGCCAGGTCAAGATGATAAGGTCCGAGTCGTGGATCTGAGGACTTAAAGAGGCATCATGTGGCAAATCCACAAGATCGCGGTGCTCCCGAATTTGTACTTAGAAAGCACTCGCTTTCAACAGGGGGAGGATGTTTTGGGAGAACATCAATATGGCAAGGTTGTTCAAGGAAAGTAGGTTTCGCACAAGGAAACAAAGAGAAGCTAAGGTCAGTCACACAAAAACGTTGACAAGGGAAGAACGAATTAAGCAGCCAACAAACAACAATAAGCAACATTACTACAATATAATAATTAGTTGAATTTAACCAAACAGCATTATTATAAAAATCAGAATTGTAAAATAAAAACCCACCAGAGATACACAAACGAAAACAAAATCAATATTTTAAATAAGTGAATATATAAACCAATATATATATGTTATTGTATTTATGTAATTCAAACGAAACAAAAAAAAAAAATAAATACTCAAATTACGTACATACATATGGTCGGCGAAAATCCTCCAGCTATACCCTCCCCGCGGGTGCCGACTGAGCAATGGGTACCATCGTTTGCAGTGTTGCTAGATCTACCTGATTTGCAGCAATGCAAGCAGGTGGTACCTAGCCAAGACCGTTGTACGAACATCCCTGTATCTTCTTGGATGATAACTTCACATGTTACCCCAAGAAGGGATAGGGGAGCTGGTACAAAGGTCATTGCTAAGAGGTTCCTGGCAGTAGGAATAAAATGCTAGGGGTAGGGACCCCCGAATAAAAAACTCAAATGGAGATCGATAATGATGATGATACACGAACCGGGATATCGGTTCAAACGTCGGTGGGAAAATTGGCTGCTACCACCGGCGGGCACGGGGATTCTATGAACCGTGTCGCCAGTGGCCAAACTTCTACTGTAACGGGAGCAGGTTATAGTGGTTGTAATTTTACTGCCAGCACAAATACAGAAAAAAAGGTTAGCCATTAGGGGTACTGCAGTCGATATAGACTCGGACCTCGAAAGCGTGAGTAGCGTGGCAACCATTAACACAGCTGCCGAGGAAGAGCTTCTGAGTTCCCCAAAGGCCTCGAAGCCAGGTACCACATCCGTTAGCAGGAGTGGGCCGAAGAAGAGGCCCAGTAAGAAAAGCTTGAAGGCACTTGCTCAATATAAGGCAGCTGTGAAAATAAAACTACGCCTGGGAACTAAGGTGACTCTTTCGTCTAAAGAACGGGAGGACCTTAAATGGGCAACTGAGACTGTCACGAAAGGTAGAGAGCACTTCGCGCAGAATGATAAACATGCGACGACGCATCCTGCCTTCGTGATCAAAATTGAGGAGAATGTTGCGAAGAGTATCAAAGAGCCGAAAAGACAGCGGTCTAAGGATGAGGAAAAGCCTGAGGCCAAACGTCTCCGCACACAAAAACCTGATACACCAATTGACCAGCCAACCACTTCCAAGAAGGCGATGAAAGTCAATGAAGTAGCTTAACGGCACTTGATCGTAGCGCTCATTGACCGGAATCACCCGAATGGACAGATGACGGGAAATCAATGGAGACAGGTGGATGCAAAAATTTTAAATGCCATCGTTAACAAGCTGACGGATGAACCCGACAAACCCTCGCCCTCGTTTGAAGGAGCAGGGTGGTACATGGGAGTTAAGATCCTAAAATGCAACGATGAGCTAACGCTGAAGTGGATTACGGAGGAAGCTCCCAAGATAGAGGGACTTTGGGAAGGCGCTAAGCTGGAGATAGTGGATAGAAACGATATTCCTTGTATCCCGCGTGCCAAGGTACGAGTACCTAACACGTTAAAACCAGAAGTCACTCTATTGCTATTCCGGCGCAGAATCTTGCTGTTCCAACTATCGATTGGAAGCTGCTTCACGCCAGTAAACCAGACAAGATCTGATCCTCCAAATAAACAAAGAGGCAGAGGACATATTATACCAGCGTCGCGGGAAGATGTCGTGGGGAACGGGTAGTGTATACCTGCGCCTCAAGAAACGTCACCCGAAGGATGGTAACGTCAACACGCTGGAAGCGGGAGAAGTAGAGAGGGATCTCGGATTCGAATCGGTGACCAACTCTACTGAAACCCTTCAGCTGCACGGGGAAGGAAAGATGGAGGGGACAGACGGAGTGTCGGCGACTACAGCTACACCCGTACAACGCATTGCTGAACCTGATGGGGAAAGTTCTGCAAATAAACCTCCATCACAGTAAGGCGGCTTCGGCCGAGCTGCTCCTCACGTTAGAGGAAGGCAGCTATGACGTGGCCCTGATCCAAGAGCCCTGGCTATCCTCCGGGAACAAGCTCTCAGGATTGGGGTCGAATAACTACAAAATTTTTCACGCTGCAATGGTAAGGAAGATTAGATCTGTCATCCTTGTAAAGAAAAATATTAACGCATATTTATTATCTAATCTTAGCACAAATGACCTGGCAGTGATTGTCGTAGAGGGGCACAATGGGCCCAAACTTTTTGCCTCCTGATACATGGCATACGACGCCGAGGCACCGCCCATGGAGTTACAAAATCTCATGGAGGAGGTCGGTCAACGTGGATGGAGGATAGTGGTAGGTGCAGACGCTAATTCGCACCACCCTCTATGGGGTAGTAAGGACATCAACCAACGTGGTGAGTACCTCTTTAACTATATATTACAGTATAATGTAAGTATAGCAAATAGGGGAAATATTTCAACTTATAAGGGTCCAACATAGGAGGATGTACTGGACATCACTCTCTTTTACGGTGACAATATGCAGATCTTGGATTGGAAGGTGCTTGAGCAACCCTCCTTCTCCGATCATAGTTATATAAGTTTCACTGTAGATATAAAGATCCCACTAAGAACGAAAGACATATTTAGGAACCCTAGAAATACGAACTGGGGCCTATATGAGAACTTGTTAAAGAGACACCTAAGAAATGTTCCTCAGATCACTACTAGCAGCGACGTTAAAGCAGTGACAGAACTCATAATATCTGAAATCCTTCTAGCATACCATAAATCCTGCCTGCCTAGGAGACTGGGATGCAAATCTTAGCCCACATGGTGGAGTAAGGACATTGGTAAGCCAAAAATGGAAGTTGGAGAGTTCTTTAAGCTAGCCAAACTTGCTGATTGTGAAGAGTGCTGGAGAGAATATAAGACACTACTATCGCTATACATAAAAGAGATAAGGAGAGCCAAGAGGAGATTCTGGCAGATCTTCTGAGGTAATTTGGACAAGACTTCTCAGGCGTCGAGACTTTGGAAAATACTTGCCAAGTCTCCTATAATCCCTTCACTAATCCGCAAGGACACAGGCGAATGGACCAAAGACGGAAAGGAAACGCTGGAGACTCTTATAGAAGCCCACTTTCCTGGCTGTACTGAGATTTCAGACGTAACTGTAATGACACGGGGTGTAATAAATGAGGTATGTGAATGCTTAATTATAACGGTTAGACTGGAATGGGCCTTAAAATCGTTTGAACCCTTTAAATCCCCGGGACCAGACGGCATCATTCTTGCGCTCTTGCAAAAGGGTTGTGCTGTACTGACACCACGGTTTAAAGGAATCTTCAGGAATTGCCTGAGGTTTAATTACGTTCCGAAGAACTGGAGACTTTCAAGGGTTGTATTCATATCAAAGCCATGTAAGAGCAGCCACTTGTATCCAAAGGACTATCGGTCAATAAGCCTCACTTCATTCATACTAAAGACGTTTGAAAGACTATTGGACTCGTATATTAAGGAAAAGGTTTCACCGTATCTAATATCGAGAGACCAACACGCCTATACGAAAGGCAAGTCCACTGAGACAGCGCTTCATAGGGTCGTGATACAGATAGAAAGGGCCATACAGTACGGTGAGTATGCCATAGGTGTCTTCCTTGACATATCAGGAGCCTTTAACAACGTTTCGACCGAAGCGCTGTTAGAGGGTCTTGAATCAATTGACGCACATCCATCCATACGGCACTGGATCGGCAGTCTACTGAACTGCCGGACTGTGGTGGCTGAATGGGGTGCGACGAGTCTGGAAAGGAAGGCAAACAGAGGTACGCCTCTGAGACGGACTTAGTACTTTTCACAACAAAATACAAGATTCCGCACTGGCTCCCTCCTAAATTAGGAAACATTGTACTGGCACCAAAGATGTCTACAAAATATCTTGGAGTCATATTGGATAACAAACTGACGTGGAAGTTAAATGTGGAAGAAACGGTGAGAAAAGCTCTCAATGCCTTTTATGCTTGCAGGAAAATGCTCGGAAAGACATGGGGTTTATCTTCCCGTCTAACATGTTGGATGTACACGGCAGTGGTTAGACCTATATTACTCTATGGTATCTTGGTATGGTGGACAATTGTCAACAAGAAGACATACGTCAAAAAGTTGGAGAAGGTACAGAGAATCGCATGGCTTTGTAAAACTGGTGCAATGCGCACCACCCCTACAACAGCACTTGATACAATACCCGACCTTCAGCCTTTAGGCTTGGCAGCGAAGAACACTGCAAAGAAGTCTGCGCTAAGACTAAAGGTAACAGGACAGTTACAGAGGCCTTATGGTCACAGTAAGATACATGAAGGTTTAAACACTAGCTCGGACTATGTTATTCCCCAGGCCAACTTCAATGGAAAGCCTAGTGTAGTAATAGAACATAATGGGTGGCAAAGGGGACTCCAGTTTGGCGGTCATACTTACAACCTGTTTACAGATGGATCTAAAATGGGAGAGGGAGTGGGAGCTGCAGTATTCTGTTCATAGCTTGACCTTAAACGATCATGTAAGCTTCCAGACTACTGTAGCGTGTTTCAGGTCGAGATTTATGCGGCTACAAAAACTGCAGAATTAGCAGCCGAGCTAACTCCTCTAAACTTCCAAATAAACATATTCATCGACAGTCAAGCAGCCATAAAGGCAATTGCAGCGGTGATGACGAAATCGAACTGTGTTCAACATTGTAGAACCAAAATTGACGAACTCTGTTTTGACAGACGAGTCACCATCTTTTGGGTACCGGGACATCAAGGAATTGAAGGGAACGAGAAAGTAGATGCACTCGCTAAAGCTGGCGCTAGCCAAGCTGAGGTAAGTGCGTCATACTTACGTCCCTCTCTGTCCACGTTAAAAACAGAAATAGACGCAGCAACGATTCAGGAGGCGAAGAGAATGTGGGATGGAACACTCTCTTGCAGAACCGCAAAAATCATGCTTCGCTCTGTTATTGATAAGGCTACCAACTACATCTTAGCTCTCCCAAGAGAGGATTGCACGTTATTAGTCGGAAAACTCACGGGACACTGTTTAATACCTTCCCACGCAGCCAAATTGGGCTTGGTACAGAGTGATGCATGTACAACATGCAACGAGGCAAATGTTAGGGGAACTCTAGAACACCTACTTTGCCAATGTCCAGCTCTCTACAGATCACGCTTTAGCTATCTCGGATCTGTATCTTTCCTCTCCTTGGAAAGTATCGCGGATCAGAAAAGTAGCAATTTATTAAAGCTCGCAAAAAAGTGCA
>JBAMAV010001059.1:0-159296 GCA_037043315.1 Amiota communis
CATAGTGATAAGTATATGCTGTATAATTGCTTGTTTGTTTTTGTTTTTCTGTTTTTGTTTGTCTCCTGTAGTATGCTCGGAAGTAATTGTCCCCGTTGCACCAGTTATGCGTCAGTAAGAGAGACAGAATTGAGAGGTAAGTATTTGTTTGTTCTCTTTGAACTCGTGTCGAGAGCGGAAATTCTGGATAAAAGAATGTGATAATGAAACGTTATGAAATTTCACAAAGTACAGTGAACATATGAATTATTGAACCATTGCATTTAAGAAGATTTGTGTCAATTTTGAGTGGTGTTTACTGTAGTGGAAACAAAGTGAAAAAAAATTTTTGATGTTGGCGTCATAAAGCAAAGTAAGTAGAAAAGAAAACAAAGTGAAGTGAGTGGTGCATTTATGTAATGTTTTTATTCTAATAAAAATATAATAACTTTTTCATTTTAATTATCAATATTAGGAATCCAGTGTGAATCTAAAATCATTTCGGCAAGTACAATTCATATTGCTTACAAGTGGCATAAAGTAAGTAAAGAAAAAATTATAATAAAAAGTGAAGTTATAAATATTGCAATTCTTTAATTAGATTAATTAGTAAGATACATACTTCACAAACCATAATAATGCCAAACACTTTTAAATTACATATTTAATATTTCAGACTCAATTTCATCTGATAATATAAACGTTGCGGAGGGCAATTTATGTGAATAAGAAGCGTCTACATAAAACCGATAACCTCAAGAGAAAACGAGAAGACTCATCTACGGATACTACCCAGGACTAACTCTGCAAATCAGCATTCTTTTTTCTTTTCCTTTCCACAATGTATTAGGATAAGTGTACATATAAAATTTTTAATTAGTAATAAAAAGAAATGTGATTTGAAGAGATTCAGTTTTTTTCAAAGTAGTGAACTGGTAGTAGAACCAATTAAATAGAACCGGTGCAGAGCCGGATAAATAGAGCCGGTGCAGAGTCGGATAAATAAAACCGATGCAGAATCGGTCCACGGTAATGCAGGCGGAGACAATTCATTCCTTAAAATGACATCCCGTGTTAAAATCCACCGGTTCTTTGCATTCCGAGAACCATATATAGGACCGGTTAGTGGTGTAAAGTGGCTAGCCCAGAACTTATTTTGAACCGGTGCAACATACTACAAGATCTTGTATTTTTTTCTATATATGTATATGTTTTTCTAATATACATATACACATAACGTACAATGGCACCACACAAGAATGCTGATTATGTACACTATGTAAGTGTTTTTCTTTCTGTATGTGTTAACAGAGTAACACAAAAAATTCGGGGAATGTGAATACAAGAGTGATTTTTTTTGTTTAACAAATTTATTTTATAATTTCATTATTTTTTGCTATTATTATTTTTTTTTTTACGATCTCAATTTTAGGTTCTTTTTAACTTGCTTTTGAGGTAGTTAATGTCCGTCAATTTTGTTTTTTGTTCTATTCTCTTTGCTTTACCATTAACGACTGTTTTCCTCAGTCACTTCTAGTTAGAAGCTAACCTCTATCGGTGACAAAGGCCATAGCGCTGCAACGACCACACTTCAGCAACAAACTACGCTGTCATTAATGCAGTAAGTCTGGCGGGGCAAATAAAATTTTTTTTTTTGTATATAAGTACGAGGCTGGTCAATAAGTCCTTAGAAAAAAGCATTAAATCAATTTTTTTTTAGTTTTCTTCATAATCTCCTTGGAGCTCTATACACTTAGTTAGACGTTTCTCTAATTTTTTTAACCCGTCAATAAAAACAAAAATAAGATTTTGGAAGATCCTCAAAATAAGCATTTGTTTGATCGATGACTTCTTCATTTGAAAAAACACGTTGTCCACTGAACCATTTTTTCAGGTTTGGGAATAAGAAAAAGTCACTTGATCGTAAACATGTGTGAACGCGGGAATGTCCTGATGAAAGAGGCTTTTTCTGTTTAAATGAGGCCGTTTTTTTCATTTTTTTCGCTTAGCTGGTCCAATAAAGATGCATTATACTCCCCTGCTATTGTTTTTCCTTTCTCCAAACGAAAATAATTTCACGTGCATCCCAAAAAACAGTAGCCATAACCTTACCAGCTGATTTTACGGTTTTCGCGTTCTTCAAAATCCACTGCTTTGATTGTTCTTTCATTTCGGGAGTGTAGTGGTGAATCCATGTTTCATCTACAGTCACAAACCGACGAAAAAACTCATTCGGATTACGTTGCATGAACGACAACAGAGCTTTAGAGGCAACCACCTTATTGCGTTTATTGTCGACTGTGAGCAAACGCGGCACCCATCTTTCCGAAATCTTTTTCATACACAATTTTTCATGTAAAATAGAAATGACGCTACGTTTTGATATCCCTGTAACCTCAACTATCTCACTCAACTTTAATCTTCGATCACTTAACACCATATCATGGATTTTATTGATCATTTCTGGCGTAGTCACCTCTACAGGGCGTCCTGAGCGTGGTTCATCCTTTGTTGATGTACGACCACGTTTAAATTCATTTAACCAGTTATAAATAGTTGCAAGTGAAGGAGCAGATGTGCCGTGAACTAAATCCAACTCATTTTTTATTTCCTTTGCTGTTAAGCCTTTCATATGAAAATGTTTAATAACAGATCTAAACTCAATTTTCTCCATTTTTGTAAACAAACAATTTTTTTTTCTTCACTGCACGAGAAACACACAACAACATTTAGAGCATGCCTAGTGATGCTGCATGAAAACAGACCGTTTACAGTAATAGTCGCGCTATCTGTTGGATTTTCTAAGGACTTATTTACCGGTCATCGTATCAAATAATCCAAATACTTTTGTTAACGACAGAGTAAATTTTAGCGCCACACACACACGTACGGTTTGAATATTCTTTTTCTGTTATACTGTTATTAGCGTAGTGTGTTTCACTCACATTTATTTATTCTAAATAATAATAAAAAGTACATAAAATATTTAAGGCAAATTATGCTGTTTACGGAGCAGGCAAGCATTGAATTTTGTTCTGTTCTACTATTATTTCCTTCATATTTGATTGTACGTTCGTTCGTCGTGTTATGTGGTCATGAAGCACCTTTACCCAGCCAGTATTTTAAAATAGTGATATATGCGCGCATTTTCTGAGCACAAATGATACTTTGGTCGGGAGAAAATGGTAACCTCGTGTGTTTAAAAAAAAAAAAAAATACGCGTGTGCCATCGTACACGTGATAGAAGTGAAACTTCTTAGAAACAGACAGAGTGATCATATTCAATGTGTTTGGAAGTGCTCGACCGGTGACAAAATTTCATAGTGAAAATAAAAATAATAATTAACTCAAATCAAATAATAAAATAATTCAAAACAGAATATTTTTGGTCTTATTTATTATTAACTGAGTACTCACAAAGAATATTAAATATAAGGTTGTAATTGTTTTGAGATGATCATTCTGTCTGTTTTTAACAAGTTTCACTTCTATCACGTGTACGATGGCACACGCGCATTTTTTTTTTTTATTGTTTTTATATGTCTACACATCGATTTGACGAAGTAAAAGAGGAGCATATAAACCAAAGAGTGATGGAAGAACTTCAGTAAAGATTCCTTCAACTGGAGCTATTAATAAATGTTCAAAATCAAAGACTCGAAAGCAATGCCTTACTAACCCAACAAATGCAGCAAAAACCCTCCCCAGAAACCAGCAGAATTGTCATGAGCACAAATAATATATTTGAACAATTTAGGCGTCTAAAAGCGTTTTCGTAAAATCAATCTTTCAGCCTAATATCGTTTATTAAAGCTGTTGAGTGGACAATAGCGCTGTGTAACGGGGACGAATCCATAATAAATTGTAGATTACAAATCATTGTGAACGAGAAGATCATAGGGGAAGCTGCTAGATGCATCACAACAATCGATCTCAATGAACTTTTTTCCGAATTTATTAAGTTCAAACATAACATAAACGAAATTTACCTCTATGACGAAAATAAACCTAACTTGTACCGCCCAGAAAATGTTGATAGAGATCACGTAGAAATTATTTTAGAAAAAATGAGCGGACAAGTTAGAATTCATATAGGAGAATCGGAAACCCTAGAATCTTTGTATAGAAAATATGGTAGGCTTAAGCTTCTTCACGATCCTAAATTTATTGACTATAACCATAAAAAAAATAATAATAAATATGGTAACGATAAAACACAGATAAAACCGGAAACATGCATACGAATTATCGTTATCATAACTTTACAAATCAGGCTTATAATAATAGCAATACGAATATTCCCCGTCAAAACAACCCAAAGTTAGTCAATCATTACAGAGTAGGGTATCTAGAATGAGCTTTGACACCCACCAAAGTAATAATCAACCAATAGATATTGAAAATATCGAGGAAGAAGTGGAAAACAGAAATGACCTAGCACCTGTAAATTTTTTAAAGCTGCATCGGAATGTAAATTGCCAATAATAGTGATTTCTATCGGAGGACAGAGTATCAGATGCCTTCTAGACACAGGATCTTCTACTAGTATTATAAATCCATGTGTATTTTTGGAAGATTTTGACAAACAAAAATTAGATAAACCTTTAAGGTACCGAACTCTATTAGGAACCGACCAAATCGAATACAAAATTACCACTTCAATCCCTAAACAATTTTTAGCAAAAGGTACCCTCACTTGGAAATGCATTGACTTTAAAAACAGTAATTATGACGCCATTATGGGTCAAAATTTCCTTATACCTTTCAAAGCAATAATTAATAGCGAAAAGTGATTCATAGACGTTTTCGGAAATAAAATATTCTTCGAGGAGCAATTAGGTCCGTATATTTTTTACGAAATATGTAATATGGGGCATATTGAAAAACACAATATTTTTGATAATATTGAAAGAAGTAAAATACATACAGTTTTATGTAAATTTAATGACCTTTTTTTACAAAGAAGGAGAGTTGCTTTCCGTGACTACAGACGTTTGTCATGAAATAGTGACAACAATAGATAAGCCTCTATATTCAAAATACACGAAGAACAAATTCAATCACAAATTCAACAAATGCTTTCGCAGGGTATACTAAGGGAAAGCAACTCGTCGTACAACAGTGCGTTGTCGATTGTGCCTAAAAAAGTTGATAATTCCGGAAAAAAAATTGCGATTAGTCTTAAGCTACCGAAAACTGAATGAATATATCGTCGCCGACAAATTAGCAATGCCCAATTTATCAGGGGTTCTAGACAAATTAGGACATGCACATTATTTCACGACAAAAGATTTAGCTAAAGGATTCCATCAAATTCTCCTATAAGATGAGGACAGAAGAAAAACAGCCTTTTCAACGCCTCAAGGCCATTACGAGTTTAATCGAATGCCTTTTGGGCTCAAAAATTCCCCTTCAACGTTTCAAAGGCTGATGAACTCTGTTCATTAATAAAATATGTGTGGTATATATAGACGATATTCAAGTTTTTAGCACATCCTCGGAGGAACATCTATGCAATTTAACTTCTATATTTAAAGCATTAAGAGGGGCTGAGCTCAAAATCCAAGTACACAAGTGTGATTTTTTGCAAAAAGAAACCCAGTTCTTGGAGCATGTGCTTACAACGACAGGGATTAAACCAAATCCTACTAAAGTTGCATTATCCGACACCTTAAAATACCAAATACACAAATGAAAATCAAATCCTCTTTGGGAATGACAGGATTCTTTCGCAAATTTATAAATGATTATGCGAAAATAGCTTACCCTATGACTAAATACCTTAAGAAAGAGCAATCAGTTAATTTAAACGATCCTAGCTTTATACTTCCTTTTCAACAATTAAAAGACATAGTGACAAACCCACCAATACTAAGGTATACTTCGCAATTTTCGCCGTCTTATCACAAGATGATCATCCAATTGCTTTTGCTTCGCGAACACTGAACAATCATGAAATTAATTATGCAACAATAGAAAAGGAATTGTTGGCTATAGTTTGGGGTGTAATATATTTTAGGCCATACATATTTGGCCGAGAGTTCGACCTCGAGACTGACCATCAACCACTTAAGTGGCTGATGGCAAAGTACTCCGGAAAGGATATCAGTCCTCTTCTTCAAAGGTGGCTGATCGAACTTGGCGAGTACAATTTCAAAATTGAATATATTAAGGGAAATTGTAATTACATAGTGGATTTTCTGAACAAGGTAAACACTGACACATACGAAATTAACGTTGGAAATTCTTGCGATTTAGCTGAAATTATAACGCAAAACAAAGAGGCATTTCTCGATGGCAATGAATCCATGAATGCACAAACTTTCCATTCTCAAGAAGAAGATCTAAACGACCAATCCGGAATTCTTGAAACAATCATTAACCGCTTTGGAATACAAATTGTGCTCATACAAAAAAACGATGCGAAATCGAATCAGTGTTTGGCAATAAAAGAATATTCATTGACCAAAATGATATAGATCAGGGATTCGTTGCAGATATTGTTCGAAGACAAATCAAAGTAGGAAAAGTTGCTATTTATACTGAAATATTGGATCACAACTACAATAAAGTGCCAAAAATTCTTATAGATTTATACGCAACAAATTCAAGTGTAAAATTTGCTCCTACCTTGCTAGAGAGACGATGATGACCTTAAAACTCAGATCTCATATTTTCACAAATATGAAACCGGACACTCAGGCATTTTACCAACATTTGAAGGTTTAAAATATAGGATTTGCAATCCATAAATGAAACTAACTATACATTAAATAATTAATAATTAATAATTTTGCAGATGAGCAAATATGACAGAAACCCCATTAAAGCTAAATTCCACAACACTGAAATAACCTCAAATATTAATGACATTATACACAGCGATACATACACCAACAGCAAGACTCATTCATTATATTTATTGATTAATTTTCAAAAAATGCTGTATGTGTTCACTTGCCAGATAGAAATAGCCAAACAATTAAAGAATCCAAGAATTTATTTCCATTAAAGGAAAAATGAAAAAGGTTTTGTTCGATAATGAGTTCAAAAATTTTTTTTTTTTTTATTTCCCAATAGACGAAGTACATTTGTTTTGTTTCTTATTATATAACAATACATTAAAAAAAAACACTATTACTTTTTTTAACATTGAAAAGGGAGTTTATATTTGACAAATACTAACATTTTCGAATTGTCAGTTTGAAATGTTATGGAAGGTTTGGTTTATTTTTGAGTACTACTTGCGGCTGCCCCACTCTCGCGAGATACCGCAACGTTCCTCTCAACAACCCAAGACCAACACAAGTAGAACAGCTACGTTAAGTCCACTGGTCTGCTCCTTTTTTTTCTACGTCTTGTTAATTCGTCTGAAGGAATGTCAATCATTTCAACATTGGAATGTCGTTCTAAGTTGTTATGGTATCTTCTACTTGCATTGATGATTTCGTCATGCACCATTTTTACACCGAGGTCTTTATGTATGTCATAATTTGTTATGTATGAGTCAGCATTAACTATTGCTCTTAGGATTTTTGATTGTTGTCTTTGTATAACATTTACGTTCGTTTTCTTGGCAGTACCATTAATTTCCCATAAGTATTAAGTTTTGAATGTCGGTTGAAAAACGGATATAACTGCCTGAATTTTAGTACAAGTTGGTCTTTCTTTTTCTGCATGTGATATTTCCAATTCAGTTTGCTGTCAATATGCATGCCCAGGTACTTGGCCACGTTGCTTAATGGAATGTCAGTACCTTTTATTTTTACTTGTCTTGGCTGATAAGCTGTCCGTAAAGTATTTATCACTTGCAATGTTTTCATTTCGTTTATCTTACTTTTCCATAAATCAAACCAAGTCCATGTTTCGTCCAATATTGCTTGCAGCTTATCTATTGCCATATCAAGCTTTTTGTTTGAGCACATAAGAATAGTGTCGTTAGCAAAGGTGGCCACCATTGTCGAATTGTCTTCTGGGATTGGAATGTCATATGTATATAGAGTATAAAGTAAGAGCCCAAGCACGCTTCCCTGTTGGACTCCAGCTTTTATCTGCCTTAATGTAGAGGTTTCGTCCTTACACCTTACATAGAAGTAGCGACTATCAAGGTAGCTCCTGATGATATCACAAAGATCATTTGGTAGGATAGTCTTAATTTTTTTAAGAAGTCCAGCGTGCCACACTTTGTCAAAAGCTTTTTCTATGTCCAAAAAAACACCTACACAGTATTTTTTGTCGTCTAGATCTGATAGTATCTTGTGTGTCACTCTGTGGACTTGCTGTATTGTGGAGTGACGTTGTCTAAATCCGAATTGGTGATCAGGTATACTTTTGTTCACATCCAGTACTGGTTGAATTCTGTCAAGCAAAAGACGTTCAAATATTTTTGATAATGAAGACAGAATGCCTATTGGCCTATAAGATGACGTCAAAGTTGGATCTTTGCCCGATTTCGGTATAGGTATTATTTCTGCTATTTTCCATAATGTCGGGTAGTGCCTTAGTCTTAGTACTGCGTTAAACAAGTTTCTTTTGTATATAATTCCATTTAGAGGAAGCTCTTTTAGTAATTTTCCAGTTATTTGGTCATATCCTGGAGATTTTTTGTGACTAGTACGCTTTTCAATGCAGTGTCTTATTTCGTTAGCTGAGATTTTTCTTAATTTATATTGCGGTGGAGGAGTCCTGTTAGTAATATTAGTAAGATTAGCGTTTCTGTTAGTTTGGTTTTCAGTAAAAACCTTTTCATAGTATTCAGCAAGTTGGGAAGCTTTGTCAGAGTTGGTTCTAGCCCATGTCCCATCCGACTTTTTTAGAGGCGGCTGGTGAATGGTGCGATTCGTTGTCTTTAGCTGCTTTCCACAAAGAGTAATTAGTGTCAGACGTTGGAGTTAGTGATTTTAGATATTTTTCAAATTGTTCATTTTTCCAAATTTTAAGACTGGCTTTCAGGTCTTTAATCGCTTTGTTAAGTTTTGCTTTATCATTTGGATCTTTCGTCCTTTGCCAAGTATTACGCAGTTTGTTCTTGCTCACAATAAGTCTTTTAATTGAGTGTGGGATGTTATAGTTGTCCTCTGTTGGTTTTAGTTCGGGTGTTGCTCTATCAGCTCCTTCGTTTATAATGTCATTTAAGTGTATGATTGTTTTTTCAATATCGTCTAATTCCTTAAGAGGTACATTTATTGCTAGGTTGATATCAATGAATTTTCTATAAGAGTGCCTGTCAGTTCGTTTATTATATATCTTGCATGGGGCAAAACATTTTTTGTTGAGCAATTATAATCAATTTGGATCGGAGAATGGTCGGAAGAAAGTTCTAATCGAGAGTCAATTTCAAAATGTGCCATATTCATATTTTTTATTACACAAAAGTCAATTAGGTCAGGTATCTTTGTTCGATCAGTTAGCCAATATGTGGGCTCTCCAGTACTCAAATTCGTTCCTCCAATCAGGTGGACAATAGATCGCTGCTACTGTAAAAGATCCATATATATCTTGCAGCATCAATTTGGTCGACTGTATGTGTGCTTGTTGATAGTTTTCCAGTTCAACGTGTATATTATTTTTGATAATAATAGCAGAGCCACCATGACCTGAACCATCCGGATGATTTGTTCCGTATATTTTATAGCCGGGAATGCTTAGGTGGTTATTTGTAAGGTGGGTTTCCGATATTAGTGCAAATTCAATTAAATTGAATTAAGAATAACTGGAGTTCTAAGATATGTTTGTGTAGTCCGTTCCCATTCCAAGCAATTATTCTTAACTTATTGTCCATTTTGTTTGTCAAGCTTTGTTACTAAAATTGTTATAATGCTCATCATGTTAGCCATTTGTTGGATTAATTCTTTTATCATGTTTTTTAGTTCTGAGATATCGTCAGATGGGATGGTATGATTGTTGTTTTGCTGGGAAGAAATTTTGCCAGTAGTTAGATTAACACTTAAATCTTTTTTTTTTCTTTTTCTTTTTCGGCTGGTCGATTGGTTGACTTAGTCTGTGAGGAAGAAGCAGCAACTTGCGAATAACTGATTCCTTTCTACACTTTGCGATAGGTTACGGACTTTTGCTCGTTTTTTGTTTCATCGGTCAGTGTTTTGGGTCAAAGAGCAGGAAACCTTTGAATTTTTAATGTTTTGTAGATTTCGCAACCTTTATAATTGGCTGTATGAGCTCCAGCACAAAGAGCACATTTTATTTTTTTTTGATGAATCCATTTGACAGTCAATCGTGCTGTATTTTCCCGCACATTTAACACGAACAGGATCTTTGGTGCAGTAGTTTCGGGTGTGTCCGTATTTTTGGCAGTTAGAACATTGCACTATCGTTCTCTTACTATGGGGGGGCCTCAAATTGTATTTTGGTGTGAAGTAATGTAGTTATGTTATAAATGTTTTTGTTGTTAGGGCTGGCTTTAAGTTCGAGTGAGAACAGGGGAAGTGACTTATTTGTGGTTTTTTGTCGAATATTAAATACATTCGTTACATCATGGCCTAATTCTTTCAGTTCTCGCTTAATTTAGTCGGTGTCAGATGATTGTTTAAGGTGTCTCAGCATAACTTTAAAACTTTAGTCTTAAATGTATAGGACTTGGTATTTCTAGCTCTTAACATTTTCATTTTTGTACTATATTATTGGGGTTCTGTCACTTAGATACGAACTTCATTATTGGGCAGGGATTTAAGAATATAGTTTTTCTCTATAGCTTCATTAATAGCATTAATGAGAGTATTAATGTCTTCTAACTCCTGCACATAAATAGGCGGTGGCTTGTTAACTTTAGGTCGCTGTTTGGTTTCGTTTTGTGCATTACGAATTGAGGACTTAGGATCTTCGCCGTCGTTGTCGTCTTTTTCTGCTAGCAGTGCGAACATATTGCTAGTATTAGGTTTGCTCAACCAGTAATCATTTAGTTTTGTTTGTGTATTTTTTTGCAAATTGCTTTTGTTCTTTTTGTTATTGTTTTCTTCTATTGATTTGCCTGGGGATTGCGTTTTACGGTTTCTTCTACAAGGTTTTAACTGTTCAGAACTGGGACTATTGTTATTGGTGTTATTTGTGTTTTGTACTTGCGTATGTGTGTTTGATTTAGGCATAACTGATGCTGATTGGTCCAGCAGCTCGATAGTTGGATGCATTGCTGTTGATGTTGTTGTTGATGTGAAAACTGCTTGCGATGACATGATCGAAGCAGTTGTTGAGTAAACTGTTGTTGTGTTTGATGCTGATGTAGCGGTTGAGATAGCTGGAGGGCTTTGTGTTGTTACAGTTGTATTTGTTGATTCAATAGTTGCTGGTGTTATGTACTGTGGAGTATTTGGGGATGGACATTGGCTGCTCCATGGTAGTGGATTCGTGGTGCCTATGGTATCAATGCACAGAGCGGGAGAACAAGAACTAGCTCTTCGCTCTGGCGATTTGATGGTTAAAAATGACGCATCATTTTTTTTGTTAGGGCCAGGAGATACGATAGAAAAATACGCATTCCTGGTTGCCTTTTTAACCTTGTTGTTGTTGGGTTTTTGCTTTACGTGAAAGTGTTTGATTATTATGCGGACACAATTTATTGATCGCAAAACACATCTACACTGTTCAAATGACATTAATAAATAAAGTCGGCCTGTGAGTCGTCAACTTCGTCTTCATGTTCCGTTGCAGAAGAGATCGTTCTGTTAAGCGAAACATGAGCAATAACAGGCAAGCGATGCAAAATATAACTCGCGCGGATCGGCTATGTCATGATTTAGATTATCAGACTCGGTGTTCGGACTTATCGTCGATTCTTCTGTGTTGTCTGATGGTTGTGTCTGGCTTGCTTATATATTGTACGACTGTCGTTACAAGTTTTTTCTCATTTCTATTAATTTCTCTTTTCGTATGCTGGTGTGTGATTCATCGCAAAGCACATTGTTTACATTTCTGTTTGGAATATAGAAAAGAATATGTAAAAAAAAAGGAGTTAATTTTCTAAAACAAAAATTGTTTTCTTTGTTAGACCGGAGCATTTATTTATTTTTTATTAATTACAACTAATCTTATAAATTTTAACTTAGTTGTATGTATAAGCAATAACGATATAGCAAAGAAAATTTCTTCACATTGCGCGCTATAATTTTCATTTCTCATGCATTCGCATGCATCCTCACACTACGAACGCTAAACGAAATGACCAAACACACGAAAAATGTGAAAAGAAAACAACGTAAAAAAAGGCAGCGAAAATTTTGTCCGTGGTACATCGGATATGGCTGCATAGCCAACCACCACGGTCGCTTGCCTACAAACAAAAGTCGGATGAGAGAATTCTGCCGCAAAGTTCGATAATGTAAAAGCGGCTGTCGGCAGTCGTGTCCGTTGTACCACAGACAAAAATTTCGCTGCCTCTTATTTCATTGTCTTCTTTCGCCTCTTTCGTGTGATATTAGCTCTTATTTTTGAATGTACCACAGACAAAAATTTCGCTGTCTAATTTAAAAATATTGGCAAATGTAACTCAATTATATATTATAATATGCAATAAAGTAAAGAAATGATGGAAAATGATAATACAAAAAAAAAAATGCTGATTCTTAAGTTTCTAAGGTTTTATCTTTTGTACAATGTGGATTTTTAGATATGGCATGAATAGAGGCGTGGTAAAAAATTTAAACAAGCCCAACAAATATAACACACACAATACTGACTTTTAGAAACTCTTAAATGCTGAATTGGGATTTCTTTAAATGAAGTAGGAGTCTGAAATCAAATTAAGCTTAGAAGTACATTTTTAGGCTATCATAGAATATATTTTAATCATAGATTATAGTTTATAACATAGTTCGCAAATAGCTGTCAACCTTTATTTTAAAAGTGGATCTCTCCGACCAGTACACTCATTTTTCACTTTTTTCGGGATCGCTCCGACCAGTCTACTTTTTCTCAATTTTTTCAGTTTCTCTACGACCGTTATAGTTATTTTTCTTTTTTTTTGGTTTCTCTCCGACCAGTTCCATTTGCTCAATCTTACTCAAAATAATTGTCAATGTTGCCGCGAAAAAAAAGGTCCGGATGAAAAAGTTCGCGGGCTGCTTTTGAGCTAGAAAGCCGAAATGCAATCCAGGTAGCAAAAAAAAAGGTCTTCTTTTGTTCTTGTGTGACGCGAGTATAGGAGAGAGAGAGAGAGTGTGTGATAGAAAGTGTGGTGGAGAAAGTTCCAGAAAGAGAGGGATGTGGTGAACAAAGCAGATATAGTCCAGCAAACATTTTGGGAGAGGCAGTTCGGCAATAGATCTCACCTTCTGTAGCACATCGATTGCCAGTGCTATAAAATGGGAGGTTACAGATGTCTACACCCATAGTGATCACCTTGCGATACAAATCTGTATTTCCCCTCAGGCAAGGTTCACTATATCAAGATTGAGGAAACGGGCCCTGGGTATCGCTTGGAAAACTTGGAAGCTGGGGTAAGGAAACTCTGGATCTGTTTATCTCCGAGTTTGAAGTAGCGCCTAGTAATGCGAGTCAGCAATCCGGGCAACTTATGCAGGGCCTCACAAGGATGTGCGATGGCTCTATGCCTAGGAAGACTAGAAGCAATGGCAGGAAGCCTAACTACTGGTGGACTGATGAAATAGCGGAACTTCGATCGCAGTGCCATCAACTAAGGAGAAGATTCCAGCGCAGCAGAAGGAGGAATCCTGCTTCTCAGGATACTCTTCTCTTCCTCGACGAATTTAGGCACAAAAAGTCCCTACTAAGCAAGGAGATCTGCAGGAGCAAGCGAAATGCCTTTTGCAGACTGATAGGAGAAGTGGATCAGAATCCCTGGGCCAGCGCTTACAAAATTGTAACGCGCAAGTTCAATGGCCTCAAGGCGTCAGTCCCTTCCTCCGCCTTGCAAATGGAAAAAATAGTAGCCGCCCTCTTCCCACCAAGAGGATTGTTGAAGATACTTCGACCACTTGAGGTTGCAGATGAGAATGTGCCCAATATCACCACTCTTGAGCCAGAAGCGGCTTCGAGTAGGGTGAAGGTAAACAAATCGCCTGGGCTGGATGGCATCCCAAATGTCATCCTTAAGAGAGCCATTGCAGCGAAACCTCACGTCTTCTGCGAGGTTTTCTCAAGGTGCATGAGAGAAGGACTCTTCCCCAAATGCTGGAAGAAGCAACGGCTGGTTCTCATCCCGAAAGGAAACCTGCCCCCAGAGCTACCATCTTCGTATAGGCCCCTGTGTCTCCTGAGTACCACTGGGAAAATCTTTGAACGGATTATTTGCGCCAGATTGCAGCAGTACACGGAGTCGCCAAATGGTCTGGCTGAAATGCAATTTGGCTTCAGGCCGAGAAGAGATACCGTAGGAGCAATTCAAAAGGTCTGCGGCATTGCAAGGGAGGCCTTAAATGGCACTAGATGGCTTGGCGGTGACAAGAAGTATTGCGCAGTGGTCACACTGGACGTTAAAAATGCTTTCAACTCTGCAGATTGGAGCTGCATCATAAACGCGCTAAGCATTTTGAATATACCGAGTTACCTAATTCGGATAGTAGTGTCCTATTTCAGAGAGAGAGTCCTGGTTTGTCACACGGAAGAAGGCGCTAGGACTTTTGACATTACTGGAGGTGTCCCGCAAGGTTCAGTACTAGGTCCAATTCTGTGGAATGTCATGTATGATGGCATCCTGCGGATTAGTAAACCCGATGGGGTGGAGATCGTCGGATATGCGGATGGCATTGCTATTGTCGTGGTAGCAAAGACCCTGAGTGAGGTCACATCCAAAATAGAGAGGACAGTGACAGCGTCGAGGAGATGGCTAACACAGAATCACCTTGGTCTGGCGAAGCATAAGACCGAGTTGGTTCTTATGAGCTCCAGGAAAAAGGTGGAAACACTCTCGGTTAGAATTGGGAGCCATTCTATTGAGTCGAGGCCTTGCATCAAATACCTGGGTGTACTCTTGGACCATCGACTATGTTTCAAGTGGCACTTAAACGAGTCAGCCAAAAAGCAGCTGCCATCACACAAAAACTGGCCAGGATTCTCCCAAACCTAGGGGGCCCCAGACAACAATCTCAGGTTCTGCTAGGTTCGGTGAGTAAGTCCATACTGCTTTATGCGGCTCCAGTCTGGGCAGGGGCACTTGCAACCAAGTCATACCTTCGTGGTATAAAGAGTGCTCACAGGGTTGCTAACCTCAGGATCTGTAGGGCGTATCGCACAGTGGCAGACGATGCAGCGGGTGTCCTTGCAGGCAGACTGCCAATCGATCTGGAAGCCCTGGCTGCCAGGGATAACACATCGCACGTGCATCCTCTCAGGTAGCAGACTTGGAGGAGATCAAGTCCAGATACCTGAACATCTGGCAGCACAGGTGGAAGAGGGCAGAGTCGCGGAGGATACACCAGCTTATCCCAGATATATTGAATTGGCTTAAGCGTCGTTCTGGTGATGTTGAGTTCGAATTTACTCAATTCGCCACTGGCCATGGCTGTTTCAGGCAGTATCTCCACAGGTTTGGGCTCGCTGCGGATCCGTTCTGTGGTCTGTGCAGAGATGTCGTGGAGGATCCGGAGCATCTTCTTCATGAGTGCCCCCGTTTCGAAGCGGAGCGACGAAGAGTGTATGCGCGCCTTGGATCTCATTGCAGCTCACATGAGATTGTAAGGCGCATGGAAACATCGGTGGATGACTGGGCATACTTCTCTTCTGAAATTGCCAACATTATGAGGGGTACTCGAATGTACGAGCGAACAATGGCGCCTGCTTAATTTTAAGCATACTATCCCTCCCTACGAAGGAATGCCTCGGCGGTGCCGTAGGGATTGAAAGGGGCTTGATGCGATAGGGGGTTTTTTAGTCGGTAGGCTAATGAATCCGATATAACTTGTGGCACGGGCCATAGGTATCTTTGGAAGATTTTTACCTCCTTGTTTCGCACAACAAAAAAAAAAAAAAAAAATAACATTTTGTGTAACTTATAATAATAAAATATTTCTTATTAAATCTTTATATATATAATTCGAGTGCAGAAGATTTTGTGACTGTTTTGCTTCTAAACGGCTAGACTAATTTCAATTTTTTTTTTTTTGGCTTATTTATGGGGTCACCAAGATGGTTTATGCATCAGTTGGATCCGATAGGTGGCGCTGTTGTCGAGATAGAGGCACTTTATTGCCAAATTTTTAACATTTTTTTATCGAGCGCCCACTATACTAAGCCGATTTAAATAATTTTTAATGCTTTGGTTGTTCTTATACTTCTATTTTTCTCTGTCTTAGTACGCACTTTTTGCGCTCTTCGTTTCTGTATTTGATGATCATTGAGAGTGGGACAAGAAGGAGTTTCGTTGTTTGTGCTTTGCTGTGTTTGTGTTTCGTGTTTGAGGCTATTGATTATCACGACGGGGCTGCAGCAAAGCGCGCCGGGCTACGCTAGCTTATTATAATTATTAATATTTGTTGATATATATTTTATAATTATAAATATTATTGGCTGACTATTTCAAAACTCAATTTGTAATCACAAAAAAAGGAGTCAAACACTACTTAGTAACACGATTATTGAAAATGCAATCAAAATGTTTGCTGGGTAACACATAATAGTCGAATGCAACGCACAAGCAGATACACATTTGTAAAAATTAATACAGAACACAAAAGACCTTTTCACGACTGAAACGCCCAAGCAGAGACACATATGTAAAAAATTCAAAAATACACACGAAAGACCTTTTGACTAACATCCCGCAATAAGTCGTTTAGTGGTTGGCCCTGCCGTAAACAAACGAAAATAATTAATTTCGCTCGCACACAAACACTTAAAAACGAAAAATGAATCACAACGTTTTTTTGTCCCCTTTACATTTGGTTTCTTCACAATTGGTTGCTTGCGGACATATTGAAAAGGTTGTGATTTATTTGTGAACTATGGTTTATAATTATTAAGAAAACAATTTTTGTTTTAGAAAATTAACTTAATTTTTTTACATACTCTTCATTTTGGGTGATACATTCATTCCAAACAGAAATGTGAACAATATGCTTTGCGATGAAACACACACCAGCATATAAAAAGAAAAATGAAGAGAAATGAGAAAAAGTTTGTTTGCTACGACAGTCGCACAATGTATAAGCAAGCCAGACACAACCATCAGACAACACAGAAGAATCGACGATAAGTCCGAACACCGAGTCTGATAATCTAAATCATGACATATGGACTCGGAAACCGATTTTGATGAAATAAGGGCATCTCTAGCATAGTCTCGAGGGTGTTTCAGTAAATTTTGATGTTAATCAGTCTTGCTGTTGTCGAGAAATTGGTGGATAATAGTTTACATACAAATCCTAGAGACATATTTTAAAATCAATCAATTACCTTTGTCAAATTCGTCAGGATTTTCAAAACAATCAAGTCGCTTTTGTCAATTGATTCGTCTAATTATCAAAAGTATTTTAAGAATCAAGTTACCTTTGTCAAATATATCAGGATTTTAAAAAAAAAAATTTAGTCGCCTTTGTCAATTTATTCGTCTAACTTTTAAAAGTATTTCAAATATATCAGGATTTTAAAATCAATCAATTCGCCTTTGTCAATTAATTCATCTCATTTTTCAAAAGTAATTCAATTGCTACGTAAAATAAGTAAAAATAGATTTATATTTTAATATCAATCAAGTCACCTGTGTCAAATATATCAGCATTTTAAAATCAATATTTTTTAAAAGGATTTCAATTGCTACGCAAAGTACAACAAATAAGTAAAAATAGATTCAATTGCATTTGGTGTTGCTCAAGCTAAAGTGGGAGTCACAGGTGGCGGATAGTAGACGGCCTACAGATATGTATGTTAGCTGCTATTATTGAATAAGCAGTCCACGACCAATGAGCGGTGTGGATGGACGGGGTAGCTTAAAAGTCTACAATCCTCGTGGCAGGGCGAGTGGAAGCCGCTCTTTAACTAAGGTTTCGGTAATCAAATCCAAGAGCGTCTGTTCCCAGATTGGGCGGCTTCTTGGTCTGCGTTTGAACTTGATAGGTCGGCAGTAATATAAGTCTGGCGGTAGGCTTAAAACGCGGAGATAACCGTTCCTCGTCACGTAGCGCTGGGAGTCTCCGGAACCGTTGTTTTTTTTCCGCTGATGATGGTGAAGTAGCGAATGTGAGCCTGCTCTGCAGAGGCGGCAGGCGTGTCATGGATCAGAAACCAGCCACTTTAGACCCTGGTCAAGGAGTGTGCATTGGATGCAGTTCAGTAAGCTGCGTTACTCCGGGCGAGCTCCAGTCCGTTCGCGTATACCGGGACTGGTAAAGCTTAGGCCAGGCCTCAGGGAACTGGGGTAGGGACTGCGTCCCAAGGGTATACCCGTTCCTGACTATTACGGCCCCCTGCACACGATGCGCTTGCAAACAACAAAAAGAATGTCTAGTTGTACCGGGAAGAATGCTACTACGGCAATGGCCAACTTGATTGCAGTAGATGTGCCGCTCGCCTCCAAGAAGGACCCCAGAGATACAAACAATCACATAGGAGGTATCCTGTGAGAATGAGGTGCCTTCTCCTTTCAAAGCAGGATCAGTAACAGAGCCTGCGGTGGTTATCACAAATGCCAAGGAAGAGAATAGGTCGTCGGTACCAGCGAAGGAAGTCGCAGAGATAAAGGACAAGGACGCGGGGATTACATTAGTAGAATCTGTCGCTGTCCCAGCTAGGTCAACTAAGACAAAATCACCGCAAGCAAGAAGGATGACGCCTGAGAGGAATAGTCAAGAGGACGAAGATAGACCAGAGGAGCCGCATGCAGCAAACGGAATTAGAAAATTGGAGCAGCATGCTTTGATGATGAAGAAGCAGCGACACGTTAACAACGAGATGAGGGATCTGCTAGCTTCGGCAATAAAGCTTCACAAAGAAGAGGCCAACAAGAAGTTGCATTCTGTTCGATTAGCAGTGAGCATCGTCACGGTCGGAGCGCAAACAGAAAAGAAATCACAGGAAAAGCGTACGGTTAGCGCAGCCAAGAAGGATCCACCCTGTGTAAAGGCGACAGTTAATGAAAATTATCCTGAAAGCCGCATGTGTACAGAGAGGGTTGCAGATGAAGACCCAAAGCCAGAGGAGAATGGTCACATGGCAAGGGGATGCAAGAATAGTGTGGACCGCTCAAAGATATGTCTCAGATGCGGAGCTGAGGGATATATTGCTAAGACACGTGAGGAGAGACCCAAGTGTGTTGTTTGCCCAGAAGGTAGTAATGCACATGCTTCTGGGAATTACAAGTGTGAAGCCTATTGGAAGGCCATGCGGGGTTGTACTAGCCCCAATAGGCGCGGACGGGCTGTTTTGGAAGCATTTGCATCGCTGGATATGGTCCTACCAAATAGGAACAACTCAATCACGTTTGACAACGGGAGAGGCAGTTCGGCAATAGACATCACCTTCTGTAGCACATCGATTGTCGGTGCTATCAAATGGGAGGTTACAGATGTCTACACCCATAGTTACCACCTTGCAATACAAATGTGTATTTCCGCTCAGGCAAGGTTCACCATGTCACGATTGAGATTGAGGAAGCGGGCCATGTGTGTTGCATATAGAACTTGGAAGCTGGATAAGGAAACTTTGGACTTATTTATCTCCAAGTTTTAAACGGCGTCTGGTACTGCAAGTCAGCAATCACATCAACTTATGCAGGACCTGACAAAGATGTGCGATGGCTCTATGCCAAGGAAGACAAGAAGCAACGGCAGGAAACCTAACTTCTGGTGGACTGATGAAATTACGGAACTTCGCTCGCAGTGTCCTCAACTACGAAGAAATTCCAGCGCACCAGAAGGGGAATCCTGCCTCTCACGACACTCTTCTCCTCCTCGAAGAATTAAGGCAAAAGAAGTCCCTACTCAGCAAGGAGATCTCCGGGAGCAAGCAAAATGCCTTTTTGAAGACTGATAGGGAAAGTGGATCAGAACCTTAAGGCAGCGCTTAGAAAATTGTAATGCGCATGTTCAAAGGATTCAAGGCCTCGGCCCCTTCCTCCGTTCTTTTAATGGACAAAATAGTTGCGACCCTCTTCACACCGAGAGGGCTGTTGAGGATACTTCGTCCGCTTGTGATTGTAGATAAGGATGTGCCCATTATCACTACTCTTGGGCTAGAAGCGGCATTGAGAGGGGTGAAGGTTAACTAGTCGCCTGGCCTAGATGGCATTCCCAATGCCATTCTTAAGAGAGCATTTGCAACGAAACCCCATGTCAGGTTTTCTCAAGCTGCATGAGAGAAGAACTCTTCCCCAAATGCTGGAAGAATCAACGGCTGGTCCCAAAAGAAAACCTGCTCCCAGAGCTTCCATCGTCTTACAGGCCCTTGTGTCTATTGAGTACTACTGGAAAGATCTTTGACCGGATTATTTGCGCTAGACTGCAGCAGTACACGGAGGTGCCAAATGTGCTGTCTGCGCTATAGACCAAGGGGTACTGCAGGAGCAATTCAGAAGGTCTGTGACATTGCAATGGAGGCCCTAAATGGCGGAGACAAAAAATACTGCACAGTAGTCACTCTTGACGTAAAGAATGTATTCAACTCTGCTGATTGGAGCTGCATCATAAATGCGCTGAGCATACTGGACATAACGTATTACCTAATCCGGATGGTGATGTCCTAATTCAGTGGAAGAACACTGGTTTGCGACACGGAAGAAGGCAATGGTACATATGACATTACTGGAGGTGTCCCACAAGGTTCGGTACTGTGTCCAATTTTGTGGAATGTCATGTATGATGGCATTCTCCTGCTTTGTAAACCCAATGGAGTGCAAATTGTCGGATATGCGGACGACATTGCTATTGTAGTGGTAGCAAAAACTTTGAGTGAGGTCGCATCCAAAGTAGAGAGGACTGTTGCAGCGTCGAGGAGGAATCACCTTAATCTGGTGGAACATAAGACCGAGCTGGTTCTTATAAGCTGCAAGAAAAAGGTGAAAGCACTCTCAGTGAGAGTTGGAAGGCATATAGTTGAATCGAATACTTGGGTGTACTCTTGGACCACAGACTATGATTTATGTTTCACTTGAACGAGTCAGCCAAAAAAGCAGCTGCCATCACTCAAAAACTAGCTAGGATTCTCCCAAACCTAGGGGGACCCAGACAACGATCTCGGGTTCTATTAGGTTCGATGAGTAAATCCATACTGTCTTATGGGGATCCAATCTGGGCTGGAGCACTAACAATCTAGTCATACCTTCGTTGTATAAGAAGTGCTCACAGAGTTGCTAACCTGAGGATCTGCAGGGCGTCTAGTCGCAGATGATGCAACGGGTGTACTTGCAGGCAGACTTCCAATTGATCAGGAAGCCCTGGCTGTCAAGGACAAGTACCTCGCGCGAGCATCTTCACAGCTAGTAGACAAGGAGGAGATTAAGGACAGATACCTGAATATATGGCAGCACAGGTGGAGTGGGTCAGATCCACGGAGGATATATCAGCTCATCCCAGACATCAAAGAGTGGCTTAAGCATCGTCCTGGTGACGTGGGATTGGAATTTACCCAATTCGTAACTGGCCATGGATGCTATAGGCAGTATCTGCATACGTTTGGACACGCTGCGGATCCGTTCTGTAGTCACTGCGGAGATATCGTGGAGGATCCGGAACATCTTGTTCATGAATGTCCCCATTTCGAAGTGGAACGACAAAGAATGTATGGGCGGCTCGGATCTCCTTGCAGCTCCCAGGAGGTTGTTAGGCGCATGATAACATCGGTTGACGATTGGACATTCTTCTCTGCTGAAATTGCCAACATCATGAGGGGCACTCGAATGTACGAGCGAACAGTTGCGTCTGCTTAATGTAGCCTATTATTAACGTGTTTTTAGTCGGTAGGCTAATGAATCCGACATAAAAGTGGCTTTAACGTAATTGAATATTCAGCTGAAGTAAATTTACAATGTCTCGTCAATCACACTTTTTTCGTATTGTTTATGGTGCGACGATCTGAACTTGATTCGGTTCAGACAGCCACAGGAACATTTATATGAGTTTGGACTATCGAGACTCCATGCATGGATACGGTATCTCGAGTGCATTATCCATATCGCCTACAGATTGCCAATTGAAAAGTGGCAGGTTCGCGGAAAGGATAGAGAAATTATTAAAGCACGAAAAACAAATATCCAAAATGAATTAAGAAAGCAGATGGGTATTTTGGTGAACATTCCAATGGTGGGTGCAGGAAACACAAACAACGGAACGGATACTGCCAGAATGTATTTCCAAACCGACGTTAGCTCAATAATAACTGGCGTACACAAATATGCGTGGGAAACTGCAGAAATATAAGTGGTTTTATATGCCCCCATTCATTCAAAAAGTTTTAATACATGGGCAGATATTATTGAAAATGTCTCGCTACCAATCGGAATAATGTCGAAAGAGGCGCTTGAAGCATGAACCAAAGACTTCCGCAATTATCGACAGAATCACACTCAAAAAAATTCGAGACTAAATACTATGGAGGACTTGATGCATGCCTTATTGGTTTCGTCGGACCTCTTTATACCTTCAAAATCTAGAAGTACAACAAAGTGATATAAGAAGTACATCAAAATATAAAGTCAAACAGAAAAAGAATTGTTACTAAAAATTATTAAAAAAAAATCCAAAAATAGATTATTTTATTTACAATACATACAAAATTTTACAATTTTATCAGAAATTGATAAAGCGCCCATACACACACTCGCACATACGCCTGAACTTAAGGCTTTGACTATTTCAATTTATTCTCTTCCCCCCTTTGCACATCATCAAAGGCATACGATGCTTGCCCATACACATACTCACACATAAAACGAAAACAAAACAACAAATGCAATGTGATTCTAAAAATTTTCTTCGGTCTTAATCGAAATTGTCTTCTCAATCGTTGTGATTGCTTTGAGAGAGAAACACATTTGCTCTCTTTCCATTTCGTTCATACAACAATAACAATCAATCGTTGTGCTTGCTTTGAGAGACACACATTTCTTCTCTTTTTCTTGCCTTCCTACAACAATGTCTGTGTCGTGGACACGGCCGTCTGTTTTGCGTGAATACTTCTATGTGTATTATAATCATTTTTGAACTCTAGAAAGTTCTTCAGTTCATGTTTTATTTAAGATAGCTACATATTCCTTTCGTCAGGTTCAGGATTAAGTAAAACTAGAAAGAAGGCTTTCATTGGCTATGCCAAAGAAGTAATACTCTTCACGCTCCTCCGGGTTGCATCCAACCTTCCTTTCTTAGCATCACTAAATTCTCTCTGTTACAGTTTGAGTATCAACAAAGAACACATTTTGAGTATCAACAAAGATCACAGTCTGACTGGCATTGTATTTTTATTGTACTTATACTCTTTATAAGTTTGTCATTTAATGTGAGTTTGTATGAAAGGTACCCCCGCTGCTAACCCTAGGATCATACAATGTACATGGCTGATGGATATGGAACAGAAACTTATAGTGTCCAGGGGGCTAAGTTTGTAACACTTCTGTGATGATTGTTGATTGTCTACGGGGCAATGCAAACAAAGGCGAAAGGCTATACTGCTAAAAGCCTAATGACCGACCATTGTGGTACATAGCCACACCTGCACGAGGTGCCCCTGCTTTCAACTGAAAATGGCGGATCTAGCGAGGCAAACTCGATAAAACCCGTAATCCCAGGTGTTATTCGTACCGTGCCTATGGGATGAATGGCACTACGTAAGTGTGTCTCTAAACGGTGGCCTCCAGATACCGGGCACCCTCTGGTTGTAATTAAGCCTTACCGTAACACCGGGGCACTGTTGCGGTGGACTTTTATTCCCCTTTACTCGTGGGCCCAAATGGCTGAGAAAAACAATGAAACCTTTATAAAAGAGGCAGTAGTGCCTAGTACAAACCACGTCAATAGTGACCTTTCCGCGGAAATTGCAGAATTGCTTTCGTTATCGCAAACGGATAAGGCTTTACAGAGCCTACCCAAAAGCAGCGAAAGCATTGTAATGGATGTCGATTGTAATGGATATGGATATAGGTCCCGATGACAACCTTACAAGAGAGGAAGAGGATAATCTTCTCGACTCATCCACCCTTATTCCTGAAAAGGCGGTAGATGGCGACAAAAAGGTGCGGCCCATAGACTTCTTAAACTCCATCTAAGCCGAGGGCATAGTATTGAAGAGGCTAGAGCACTTGCTCAAAAGCCAACTGCTCCAAAGCGACAACGCCCTAGCAGTACCTCAGCAAAACAAAGCGCAACCAAAAGAGCTAGCGTAGGAAAAACACCAAACATCATATGTTCTACGGAACAACTCAAGGCCATACAGCACACCATCCTAGAAACGATTAGAGAAAATCAATCGCGTGCGGAAAAACCAGTTTTTAATAGCTGCACTTTCCGCTCGGGATGGCTAGTTGTCTCCTGTGGTAATAATGACACAGTCACTTGGTTAAAGGCAGTAGTGCCTAAACTAAAGCCGTGGAAGGATGCCGAGTTGAAGATCGTTGAATAGGATGAAATACCACGTCCTCAGATCTACATTGGCTACTTCCTTGGAGTGGGCAGTACTACCACAGAAGATATACTAGGTCTTCTGAACTGGCAGAACACTGGCCTAAGGGTGAACGACTGGCGAGCACTCAACAGAGTGCGTAAAGGTACGGTCTCGGAGATTACCTTCGCCATAGACCCTATCTCAGCCGAAATCATAAAGAAAAATCAACTCTGGTTGAACTATGGCTTCGGTAGAATTCAAATGCGCCCCAAGAATAAAAGTGAGGTGAAGGATGGGACACATGGTAAAGTGTCTGAGGCACGAGCGAGCTCAAAAAGCTCAAAGTGTCCATCCACGATTACTGCAGAGACAATACCAGAGCAACCACAGTGCTCTAATGTAGCTGCAGTAACTACTTCAGCATCTGGTCCAACAGAAAGACGTGAGCAGGTTAAGGTGGGCATAAGAATGCGACCATCGTTTCATTTTTTTTTTTTGTAATTCCTTGATATAATGTACGAATACAAGATATCGCTCCTAATCGGAACATAGGGCGGAAACAAATGCTCTCCAACGGTTTCTAACAGTTGCTAAGTATCTTAGCTCATTCCAAGTAGCTATGGCTCTGCTCTCATTGTGGACGGTGCGTATCCATGCTTGACGAGGACGACCTCTTCTTCGGTTGCCCTGCGGATTCCATTGGAAGGCCATCTTTGCTATGTTGTCATCTTCTCTACGCAAAGTGTGGCCTATCCAACTCCATTTCCGCTCCTTTATTTCGGCGCTAACTGAATGACTGTTGGTTAGCAGCAGCAGTTGCTCATTTGTGACCGTTCTGGGCCAGAAAATACGGCATATAATCCGTAAACATTTGTTAGCGAACGTTTGGAGTCTCAGAACCATATAATAATACAGATTTTATGCTGGTGTTGAAAATTCTGAGTTTTGTTTTAAGCGACAGTGTACGAGAGCGCCACACTTTATAGAGTTTGTGAAATGCCGTACGCGCTTTGCATATGCGAGCAGCCAGATCTGCTGCTGCACCACCATCCTTCGTGATTTGGATACCAAGGTAGCAAAATTCATCCACATGAGCTATCTGAATGGTACTGTTATAGGTGTGGATTTCGAGAGGCGAGGTGTTGTTTGTTTGCATGCGCATTAACTTGGTTTTGCCATAGTTTATTTTAAGACCAGCTGCACGTGCATTGACCTCAAGTTGACGCAGTTTTGCTGCGGCATCGGCTAACGTGTGTGTCATAAAACATATGTCATCAGCATAGTCTAGATCACTCAATTCTTGGTTTAGTCTCCATTGTACGCCTGACTGCGCCTCGATGTTTGTGCGCTTTAAGACGTTATCTAGAACTAATATAAACATAAGTGGCGAGAGGACGCAGCCTTGTCGTACACTTCTCTATATTTTGAACTCGGTGCTATTTTTGTCCTTGAAACGCACAGTGAGCTTTGAATCCTCATACATGGCCTTAATAAAATATATGATCTTCTCGGGTACACCAGCGTTTCGCAGTGATGTTCATATTTCACCTCTTATTAACGTGTCAAACGTCCGTTCAAAGTCGACGAAGAGAAGGTATAAGGGCGATTGAAATTCAGCCGACTGCTCTATTATTATACGGAGCGTATTTATGTAATCTATACATGATCGGTTCGATCTGAAACCATTTTGTTCTCTCCGGAGTTGGGTGTTAAGGATGGGGGATATTCTACCTAAGATGATAAATGCCAACATTTTCAGAATACAGTTTAGCAAAGTAATTCCTCGCCAGTTTTTGCACTGACTAAGGTCAGCTTTTTTTGGTATAGTAATGATGACCCCCTCTTTCCAGCCAACCGGAACGGTGGAGGATGTCCATACCAAGTGTATTAACGGATGTAGTGCGCGTGCGATGGTGATAGAGCCGTATTTTAAAAGTTCAGCTGGAAGCTCGTCTGGCCCAGGGGATTTATTCTTTTTGAGCTTTCCTGTTGCTTCACAGATCTCTTCAACAGAAAGTGGCTCGGTAGAAATACTCCTATTTGGATTTCTGCGTCGAACGCTGTCTGCATGTGCAGGTGCTTCTGTGTTCTCTAATGTGCTGTCTTCAAAGAATTCTTTCCATCGTTTTAACTGGTCATTTTCTGATGTTAATGTATTTCCATCACTTGCCTTGATTGGAGGAATGTTCGGCTTAGTATTCGTTAACTTTTTCATGGCTGCATAAACACCTCGCAAGTTATTACAGCTTGCTGCATTTTCTGCTTCACCGGCTATATTTTCAGTATATAGTCTCTTATCGTTTTTTATAGAGCGTCTTATTTGTCTGTTTATTGTGTTGTAGGCATCGAGTGTTTGGCTTCGTTCAGATACAGCGACTACGTTAAGCTGAGCCTTTAACTTTTTTCGTTCTTCAATGAGTTGCCAGGAGGTGTTGCTCATCCATGGTTTTCGTTTGCATTGTTTTTTGCCTACTGTCTTTTCAGCTGCCTTAAAGCATGCATTTGTGATTGTATATATCATGGGCGGTTGATTTAAGCTCATAATTTCATTGGAAAGTGTTTGCTGATAGAGTTCTATGCATGCAGGGTTTTTGAAATTGTCCAAATTAAACGACTGTTGTCGTCCTTCACGTCTTCTTACGCTTTCCGGGCGTAAACGGAGTTCACCAGTAACCAGATTATGATCACTGTATAAGTCAGCACCTCTGCGTGTGCGGACATCGGTGAGGGAATTATGGAAACGCCTACTGATTAATACATGGTCAATTTGGTTTCGAGTGTGTCCGTCGGGGGACTGGCAGGTATATTTGTGTATATTTTTGTGAGGGAATTTTGTGCCTCAAATGAAAAGACGTTGATTTGCACAGAGTTCAAGCAAGCGATCTCCGTTATTATTCCTGGCTGATGTTAGAGCGTGTTTACCCATTACTTTTTCAAAATTGCTGTTATATGTACCAACTTTCGCATTAAAATCGCCCAGTACGATGATGATATCTCCTATTGGCGCGGAGCTCAGTAGGTGGGATAATAGTGATGTTACGAAATTTGCTTTTGAATCTGGCTGCTATTATTCTTTCTTTAGTGCGCTTTTGGTATTCTTTTCTATTAAGAAGCCAACACCATGATCAATACACAAAGTTATGCAGATGGCCTAGCTGTATATATTGTGGGCTGGCATGAGCAGACTATCTCTAACCGCATGCAACAAGCCCTAAAAATAATAAATAAATGGTGCAGTGAGAAAGGGCTCTCCAGTAACCCTTCAAAAACTGTGCTGGTGCCATTCACCAGGAAGAGAAACATTACTCTCAAATGTCCTGTGTTTAATGGCATCGCAATCCAATTTTCCAACGAAGCGAACTATCTAGGGGTTATCCTTGATAAACGTGGAACCCACATTTAAATAAGGTTACAAAAAAGGCTACAAGAGCAATCTTTGCTTGCGCTAGATTTTTTGGTAAGACCTGGGGTCTACATCCCAAAATGACCTACTGGACATTCACTACGGTCATTAGACCAATAGTCACGTATGCTTCCATTGCATGGTGGCCTTAAGTCAAACAAAGGAATGCAGTAAATATACTAAGTAAACTGCATCGACTTGTTTGTGTCAGTATCACAGGGGCTATGAAAACGTGTCCCACTGACGCACTAGGGGTGCTCTTATACATCCCACCATTACTTATCCTAATAGAAAAGGAAGCTACTATTAGCGCCTTGAGACTGAAAGGTATTGCCGAATTAAAAGGGGACAATATTAAGGGACACCTAAAAATTTTAGGAAATTTTCTAGACAGTCCCATTTTGCATAGAGATTATACTCTATCGTCTATAACTATCTTCTTCAAACTTTTTCAAATCATTATTAATGATCGTGAGGACTGGAGAACTAATTCTATTAAATTCAAGCCCGGCTCCCAGATATGGTTTACAGACGGGTCTAAACTGGAAAATGGTAGAACAGGGGCGGGAATTTATGGCCCTAAATTCAAAAAATCTATCCCAATGGGTACCTACCCAACAATATTTCAAGCGGAAATGTATGCCATTGAAATTTGTGCGAGGGAATGTCTTCGCAGGAAAATGAGAGGAGTACATATTTACATACTCTCGGATAGTCAAGCGGCCTTAAAAGCCCTACAGTCGGTCACTTTCACCTCAAAGATGGCATATGACTGCCTAAACCTGTTAAATGAACTGGGTAACTTTAATACTGTTGTATTAAGATGGGTAATAGGACATGAAGGTCATGAAGGCAATGAAAAATCCGACTACTTGGCTAAACAAGGGGCGATCATGCCTTTTTTCGGTCCTGAGCCTTTCTGTGGTCTCTCGAAAAGCCACAAAAACGAAGAAATCAGGAAACTTGAGGAAAAGAAATTTCTAAAACACTGGGTGAACTCCACCGGACAACGCCAGGCAAAACAATTCCTCACTCTTTCAAAGAGTATCTCGAATAAGCTTCTCTCACTCAGTAGAGTAGACTTGCGCATTTTGACTGGATACTTCACGGGTCACTGCAACCTAAGGTGTCTTCAAAATAAGTTAGGTCTTTCCGACACTGACGTATGCCGATTTTGGATAATGGATAAAGAAAGTTCAGAGCATATGCAAATGTCCTGCACTCGGTAGACAAAAACTTCACCACCTCGGTGACACTGTTGTTAATCCACACAAATTGTGGAACACCAAACCCCAAGTAATGTTAAGATTCATCAAAAGTCTAATCATATAGGGATTCTATCAAATAAGGCCATGTACAATAGATCTTATTGGTCGCTGTGCTTTCGGGCCCGTTATTATTTTTATTATAGTGTCCAAATTTCATTTAAATAAGTCAAAAAACAAAAAAGAATAAGAACATTAATTGAAGTGGGGGTTTGTATGGGAGGTACCCTCCCTAGTGGTCCCATTCGGCTGATTCCACAGCGTATGGTAAAAAGAAACATATGTGCAATTTTGCATTCGTTCAAACCATTTGTCATAGCAGTTTTTCCATTCCTTTTGAGGCACTTCGAAAACATGGTTTTTGAACACTTCAACTGCTTCTTCGGCTCTCGTAAATCGTTGACCACGCAGTTTACCTTTGAAATTCGGGAACAAAAAGCAGTCATTGGGTGCCAAGTCAGAACTCTACGGAGGATGAGTCATCAATTCGTTGTTTTGACTGCTCAAAAATTCGACGAGAGCCTTTTTTGAGCTATTGATAGATTATGGGGTATCCAAGCACTGCAAATTTTTTTATAACTAAGTGTTCATGCAAAACCGAATGTGTTGAAGTGGAACTACTGTGCAAGGATGCCTCTATCTCGCGATAAGTCACATGACGATCTTCTATCAGTTCATGCACTGCATAGATGTTTTGTGGCACAACAACCGATATTAGGCGACCTTCTCGGAATTCGTCAGCGACTGAACTACGACCACGATTAAATTCTGCAAACCAGCGATAAACTGTCGTTTTTGATGGTGCTTTATCGCCATACAAAGAACTGAGTTGATCGACACATTCTTGTTGAGATAATTCACGTCGAAAGTCGTGAAAAATTATCCAACGAAAACCTTCTCTTGAAATTTCCATTTTTTGGCCAAATTGATTTTCTTAACTCACTGTAAACGAAACAAATAGCACTTGTACATCAAAACGTTGTGAGCACGTTTATGCTTCAAAATGTCACACTTTATAATGGTATTGCCAGATCCCGAAATATACATAGTTCCCCTCGTATATACTTTATGGGATCTCCGATGTTTCCTTCTGTGTGAATGAAATGAGCTGAGCACGCTTAACAAAAAGAAAGAGTTAAAAGAATGAGCACATTGTTGCTGCACTCATACACATTAGATTTCTATTACCTACTCACTTAATTTCAAACATGATGATGATAATGATCAACAAATACATATGATGATAATGATCAATAAATCAAGGTGATGATGATAATGATCAAAAAAAAAATAAAGCAACAAGAAAAAAACATAAAGCAAACAGCAGTCGACGATTAATACTCATTGCGAGCAGACGTCAGTATTTAAGCAACGGCAATCTATTTTTCGCTTTGTTCTTCTCTTAACACACATACATACACACATACTCGCGTAAAACATAAAATTAATACATAAAAAATAATTTCTTCACGCATCGGACAACAAAAACTAACTACACTAATTTATATAAATAATTAAGTTCATGATGGCCCCCAGGCCACCCAACCTGGGGAGCAATCGGTTTACACCGCTTGCCGAGAGCCCCCTATGAAAAAACGGAGACAACCACAAAAGCTTGATTTAGCCTTTCCTGATCTTCCCACCAAAACGGCTGAAAATCCGAAATACATCATAATGGCTTCAAAGAATACCAAAAAACCCATTTCTGACTTCTCCTGCTTTGCCGTTCATCGTGCCATCCAACTTATCACCAAGAACGTCATATCCATATCAAATCTTCGCGACGGCAACTTACTATTGTTGGTCAAATCAAAATCAGACGCAGAGAAATTCACCAAAACCACATCACTCACCGGCATTTGTGACATATCATGCAAGCTACATGAGTCCCTCAACATCGTCAAAGGCACGATATACGCCCCTTACCTGGCCTCTATCCCAGAAGAGGAGATTATTAAGGAACTCAGCTCTCAAAGCATCACAGGTATCTTCAAGTTTATGAAAACAATTGATGGCGTATCTAAACCAAGCGGCGTTATACTACTGACTTTTGAGCTCTACCATCTTCCCTCGAAAATTGATATCTCATGGCACTCAGTCAAAGTGCGAGAATATATCCCAAACTCCATGAGGTGTAAGTCTTGCCAGCTACTTGGACATACCGCTAAGCACTGCAAATTCCTCCACTATGCCACAACTGCGCTCTTCCACCACACTCTCTTGAACCATGCACACAGACAAAGTGTGTAAACTGTGCAGAAGAACACCCCGCCTCCTCCCGTCAATGCAGCAAATACAACGAACATAAAGAGATCATAAAGATCAAGATGGCTAACAAATGCACAATGCGTGAAGCAAAAACAATATACAGAACTACAGCCACCAAAACGGTAAACGCCGCTTCATATTCTTCTGTCGCCAGCGCAATCAACAACAAAAGTGAAAACCAAAAGCCTACAGACGTAAACAACAAAACAACCAACAACATAAAACCAATTTCCAAACCGGTAAATGCCGCTCTGCACTCTCCTGGCGCCAGCGCAGACAACAACCAAAACGACAACACAAAAACAACAGATAAGACATCAAATATCAACACATCTTTTGAATCCCCTTCCTCTCCCTTCCCATTCTCCCTCTCACCCTCCAATCAACATACCCATAAAAAATTCATATTCACCACACCTCACCACACACCTACACAAAAGAACTCACTCTCTGCAAATTCCTTGCTCACTCATCAAAATTCCACACATACTCTTACAAACAACAACACTCAATCTAATTTCCCCTCTTCTTTGCACGATCTTCGTAGCGAGTCAGTCGACTCAATGGAAACTATAGATTAAAAAAAAAAAAAAAAAACACTACACTCAACTTTACAGTTCACTGTAGTCACTCTACCAGATCTACAAACTAAATACTTCTAATTTAAATTTTAATCATTATTTAACATGGCTTTAAAAATCCTACAATGGAACATTAAAGGCTACACTAATAACTACAGTGAGCTCCTAATATTAATAAAAAAACATTCCGACCACATAATTGCTCTCCAAGAAACCCACATACAAAACATTAACAACCTCCCAATTCCAGTCAACTTCACATTAATAACCAACAAAGCCTCCAATAGATTTGGAGGTGTAGCATTTCTAATTCGAAAATCTATTCAACATTCACAACTAAACAGTAACAACGACTTTGAATCCTTAGCAGTTGAGCTGCAGTCAAAACAAACGCTAAAAATCATCACAGCTTACATTTCTCCTAATAAGTCCTTTACTAAACAAAATCTAGAAAACGTCCTTAACCCTATAAAGAACTCCACTCTGATACTCGGTGACTTCAACAGTTGGCACCCATACTGGGGCTCCACTAAGAGTAACACCAGAGGTTCGCTACTAGCAAAATACATAGACCAGACAGATTATATAATCCTAAATGACAAATCGCCGACGCACTACTCCACCCAACACACCTTCACACACATTGACCTTTCCTTTATATCCGCCAGCATGATTAACGACACACAATGGAAAGTTTTGGATGATCTCCATGGAAGTGACCACTTTCCAATAATTCTTTCCCTCTTCCCCACCCATACACCAAATCACGTTGCCAAACCTACATTTAAATTAAAATCAGCCCATTGGGATCTCTTTCAAAACTTAATTAAAAACACTTCCCCCATTCACCCACCTAGTAATAACATCAATAAAGAAGCAGCGAACATTAAGAAAACTATAATTCAAAGCGCACACTACTCCATACCTCAAAACACTATATTTACTAACACACGGAATGTCCCCTGGTGGAACAAAGAGCAGTCTGAACTTAAAAAAATTGAAAACAAATACAAGGCACATTAATACAGAAAACATTATTCATTTCAAAAAAGCCAACGCTAAATTCCGAAGAGCAATTAGAAATACCAAAAGACAATCACTTTTTAGCTTCACCTCTGACATCCGCCCTAATTAAAAATTTTAGGCTTAACACTCAACTGCAAATACAGATGGAACACCCACATCGACAATCTATTACTTGAGCTATCAAAACCACTAAACATTATCAAGCACCTTTCAAGTCAAAAATATAATTGTAATACCGCAACCCTAATCCAAATAGTCAAAGCAATCCTAATTTCAAAAATAGACTACTGTCTCCCTATCTATGGGTACTCCCCTAAACCCTATTTAAACAAACTTAATTCAGCTCAAAATTCAGCTATTAGAACTGCTCTAGGGGCTTTTCGGACTACACCTATTAACAACATGTTACTTGAATCAAATATTAAATCAATAGAGAACAGACGTAATTTCCTTACTGGCAAACTATCTAAAACATTAATCCTATCCGCTAATACAGCTCTCCATCACCTTATTAAAATACCAAAAATTAAGCCCAGACTCTTAAGCACAGTCGACAGAGCTATTAACACCTGCAAACTACTAAATCTTCCTTTCTCTCCCATCAAAATCATCAACAGTAAAACCCACAATTGGCAAAACATAAAAGACTCATTATATTTATCCCTAACAAATTTTATTAAGAACAACACGTCATCCACTGTCTTTCAACAACTCTTTCTTTCCCTCAAAAATTCTCTTTCCAACTACAACTTTATGTACACCGACGGCTCGAAATCATCTGAAATTACGGGCTTCGGTATCTCTACTGAAGATGACCCATTGGTAACCGGCCTCCTTCCCCACTATTCTTCAGTTTTCTCAGCCGAAATCATAGCTATACATGAAGCTATTAAAATGTGTTTACAAAAACCAGGTAGGTATGCTATTTGCTCTGATTCCCTTTCAGCCATAACTGCTATAGGCAATCTCAACAACTCCAATTTCTACGTGACAACAATAAGAGTCCTACTTAATTCAAAATTTCCCAAACTAAAAATGATCTGGGTTTCTAGCCATTCTGACATTAAAGGCAATGAAAAAGCCGACTCATTAGCCAAACTCTCTACAAAATTACCACTGATTTTTACTCCTAATTATAATATCAGGGATATTATCCAAACACTCCAAAAGCACAAAACACATAACCATCTAATTGTGTTACAACACACCTCCACTTGGTATAAGCATATTCGTTCCTTCAGTCCCTCGTCCCTTCTTGGAACACTTCCAATCTCCAATTGACCAGATAAAATTCAATAGGTTACGTCTTGGCCATACAAACCTTACTATCATTCATCTCATTGACAAAAATCTTAGCAACATGTGTCCCTTATGCAATAACGGGCGTATCGACATCCTACACATCTTGACATCCTGCTCCTCTCTATCCCACCTCAGACTCACTACATTCACCAACCAAGATCCCATACTTCTCATTGCTAATCCTTCCTTTAACAACATTAAACTTATCCTAGAGTTCCTTAAAAAAAAAAAACTTCTACAGTAAAATTTAAGATATCATAATAAGAACAATTATTCTTAATCTAAATCTCTTCCTCTTTATAATAATCTACATATTACAGTCAAATCTAAACAATTAGTACAATAAGCAAAATTAGTACTAAGTAGGCTGAATACTATATCTATCACGTTGTACTAACTAACACCCACTAGCTTAAGGCCCTGGCAGCCATGGCTACCTCTAATTAATGTTAACTATTAGCTTAAACTCATTGTCAGCATTATATAAATAAAATAAATAAAGCAAACAGCAATTTCAAAAGAAAATGTGCATAAAGCGATAAAAACGTAAAATTGCGACACTTCCCACTCCGCCCACCGCAATGTTACACAATCCTAACTAAATGTAAGCAATTCTTTGATCTTTTAACTACCGAGTGGTGTAAGATTTTGGATGTGGGCAGTAGTTTTGCAACTACAACACCAAACTGTATACCCATTTTTTCTATCATGAATTTTTTTAGGTTTACCCCCTGGTATCAAAAATATAGACGTATTCACGTCAAAAAGATAACTGCATTTTTATTTTGTTTAAATAAATATCCTTTCACCGTTATATTTGACTCTGAAAATACCTTTTTGACCAAATTCTAATTTTAATGTGTCTCTGATTTAAAAAAAAAAACCTATCCGGTTGTTTGAAATTAAATTAAATAATATAAAAAAGAAAAAAGATTTATACAAAAGCAAACGTTAAAAGCTAAAAGTAAATATATTGTAAATAGAATCAGAATTTATGCATTAAAACAGAAAAACAGAAAAAAAAATAATGTTTGTCGCTTTGTGTAATCAAATGGGTACATTTGCATGTGATCTTTATTTTTTAATACCTTTTTATTTTGTATGTTCTTACACATAAAGTTTTTTGTTTACAGTATACGGATACTATTTCTGCCAAGTACACATTCATACTTATGTATCAGAGATGTGCACAAATACGAAGAAGTCGTCTTCATGAACATTTTAAAACGTGAGAGCACCTTCCGTCAACGAAAAATTCTCTTGCTCTAATAAAGAGATCGATCGTGTAAACATAAAACCCACCCTCTCACTAAGATGTTGGATTGGCTGTATAATGTGCTACTTACATGCACTGCATTTCTGTATCTTCGTCCTTGTTCTCGCTTTCATACGTATATAACGTACCTTTGCTATGCTCCCGACGTGATGTTATAGTCGATTTAGACAGGCCCTGATTCAGATGATACGCTTTGGTGTTTAGACAAGCCATTTCGTATCATTAACAACTGTTTTTTGTTTTGAATGTGCATAAGAAGAAAACGTTTGTTGAATTGAGAGACAGTAAATAAGAAAAATAATAAAAAACCATTTTTAAAATGGAAAATAGATTATTATAGATTATAGAATTTTTAATAATTGCAAGCACGCTGGTACGTTTTAATACAAATTTAAAACACAAAAAGAGAAGAAGACTGACAATATCTAACCGGATGTGGCTAAAAACTTGGCCACACTATTAGACATTTCCCAGCTCTGGTCTGCATCCAAGGTGTATCAATGCGTGATACGACGCAGATGCAAACAACATTCTACAATAACAAGCCCTGAATAACGTCATTTTCCTTGTGGTTGTTGTCGATTGTGATGCGCGTCATTGGTCGCATCATGAGAGACTCGCATCATGGCTCTGTCTAAAACGGCTATTAGTGCGTCATGCTGTCCTTTTTTTAAGTGTAGTACATTGCGCAGCAATTGAAGTAATAATGAAACGAGATAGAAGTGAAACTTCTTAAAAACAGACAGAGAGAGAAGAGAGAGAGATCATCTCAAAACAAATACAACAATACAACAGTTGCATGCAAAATATTATGTCCAGTTAATTTAACTATGTCTGTCCGTCTGTCATCCGTCAGTATGTTGCTTTTGTTTTCTTTGGCTTGTGTAATTGTTGTTGTTGTGTTTACGTTTGCCGTCTGTTCTCTCTTGCCCAAAAATTGGATCAACTGCAATCTTCGTGTGTTTCTCGTTCTCTTTTCTTGGTACATTCGCTTGTTTTTCTAGCTGGTTGCTTGCATGTGTTGATATAAACATTTTTATAACACACAAACTGCATGTTATTGTTGTGTATTGATATCTCTAAAATGAGACTTTTCCGGTGGATTTTCCAAAAATTTGAATTTGAATTTTAAGTGTCTACCTAGTGCGGTTCATGAGATACAGAATCCGAAAAACGTTACAATTTTTAATTTTTCGCTCAAAATTTTATACTAAATTTTTGCCCAACGCCGCTAAAGAAGTTTTACTTTAAAATCAATCGCATCAATTTTTAATATTGACATAATTCAACAAACATTCTCAAGACTATTCTACAGATACCCTTAAAACTTCATCAAAATCGATTTAGCAGTTTCGGAATCCATAAGCGACATAAGTGTGCACAAACACGACTAATGTCCCGGTGTCGCATAAATCAGTAACGGCAACAGGATCAAATTTCAGTACATTTGCACCAGAAAATGAAAAAAAAAAACAGGGTCGCATT
Source organism: Amiota communis (assembly GCA_037043315.1). Taxonomy (NCBI): domain Eukaryota; kingdom Metazoa; phylum Arthropoda; class Insecta; order Diptera; family Drosophilidae; genus Amiota; species Amiota communis. The sequence goes on from JBAMAV010001059.1 coordinate 37,075, forward strand.
GGGAACACAGTTCGGCCAGGCTGCATAAAGATTGGCACCAGATTTCAGTGTATTAGTAGCAGCACCAGCACCAGAAACAAGTACTTTTGACTTCTTTTCAGTGCCGTTTTTTCCTTTTGTTTTGATTGCTCTTCGTTAATTTAATTTAATTTAGTTTTAAATATGAATTTCTATAAGTTTTCAAATTAATTTTACTTTACAATGGTTAACAATGAATTATTATTACTTTATTATAATTTTTATATTATTAAAATGACTGAATGTGAATAAATTTCAACTTAAATTTCATTTAATTTAAACTTTTACCAATTCACTTTGCTTTTTCACTATGATCAAAACAATAATGAGCATTTCTGGTTCCTTTCTATGTTGCACAGTCTCACAGCACCAGAAACGGACCAGAAAAAAAACGGTGCCAGAAAGTCATTACTGTTTTCTTGTCCTGGTGCTGTTTCTAGTCTATGCGACACTGGGCCATTAGTCATCTTCATGAACATTTTGATAATTGAGAGCACCGTCTGTGAAAGAAAAATTCTCTTGCTCTCACAAGGAGCGTGCTCGCGTAAACAAAACAACCCTCACACAAAGAAGTTTCATTGCATGCGTATGATGTGATAAATGCGTTGCATTTATGTATACTTTGGTTATTTTGGTTTTGCTGTCATATACCGTACCTGTTGTTAATTCCCCTTATAATGCTTATTTAAATTGATGTTTTGTTTTATTTATTTATTTACAGAGGTTTCCATATATTGTATTTTAATTTTAATTTAATTTTTAATTTACAAGGCGTAAAAATAAAATATCGCTATAACTCTATATGTTTAAAAATGAATCGCTAAAAGTGTTCGTAAACGCCAAACTCGAGAACGGCTGGACCGATGCGTCTGATTTTCGAAAAGTAAAAAGGAACAGTATCAGGCAGTAACTTCACCTCGGAAGCGTAGCAAAGCACGACGGGTACGCTAGTGAAAAAAAATGCTTATTAGATTATTACTTGTTTTGAATAAAATATTGTCAACAGGTAGCAACCTATATGCAAAAATTCAGCACTCTAGCTCAACAACTGAGGAACTAGTTTTGCGAACAGACGGACAGACGGAGATGGCTAAATCAACTCGTCTCATCGAGCTGATCACAAATATATATATATATATATATATACCTCCCATACAAACCCACATTAAATGACAAACTTATGAGTAAAACGACAATAAAAATACTGTGCCACTCATACTGTGCTCATATTTGATAGTCAAACTGTGTTCTTTGTTGATACCCAAACTGTGTTCTTTGTTGATACTCAAACTACAACAGAGAGTATATAGTGATGCAAAGAAAGGAAGGTTCGATGCAAACCGGAGAAGCGTGAAGAGCATTATATCTTAAGCATAGCCAATGATAGCCTTCTTTCCGGTTTTTGTATAAGATATCTCTCTTTGTGAGAAGGATTCATGGAATATGCTATCATTTTTTAAAATATTGATGAAGACGAAATTGAAGATTTTTGCATGTTTGTGCACATCTCTCATATGAACTCGGATCTGTGTACAGTCATTGTTATTGAATAGGAACTGCTTGTTTCGTAGAATTTCGATATGCTTTTTATAATTTAATTGATTATTACTAAAATAAAATCAATATTTTTTTCCATTCTTATAATATGCATATTATTCGTTTTTCCTTATACCACCAACTAAACGAAATCCTGGTTACGCCATTGTCTCACAAAAAAAACATCTTTGTGAGACGGTGGGCTTTTTTTACGCGATCTCTTTTTGTGAAAGGGAAATAATTTTTCTTTCATGGAAGGTGATCTCATTTTTTGAAATATTCATGAAGACTACTTTTTCGTGTTTGCGCACATCTCTGTCATACACATACATATGCATATATGTTTCTGTGACAGATAAAAGCAAAGACAATGAAAACAGAAATTTGTATATAATTTACATGTGCAGAGAATAAAAATAAAGCGACGTTTGCCGGTGATGGTTGATTGAGTGAATATAAATGTGATTGTTTAATATATTGCTGGTTTAGTGTATAGGATGGTATGGTATGGTTTGTATCACTGATTGCATTTATTAGCATTTTTTTATTTCGGTTTCAGATCCAATTTCAATATCTCACATTAGTTGCCCTTTTTGTTTCCATTATTTCTCAGTAATTTTGAACATTTATTTCATATCATTCGATCTCTTTTTCACTACAATATGAATCTGAGAATGTATGTCTATATACGGACATATGTACATATATGTATGAACATTTATATGTACGTAATGTTTTGTACAAAGTATTATCTTTCACGCAATCATTTCAGTATTAATGTAATTCATCCAACAGGAACAAGTCAGCAGTATTCAGTAAGCAATTGAAAATCATCGTCTCCAAATCAGAGTTGTAATTAAATAAATAACACAAAACATCAACTTAAATTAGCATAACAAGGGGAACGGTATATGACAACAAGAACAAAATAACCAAAGGATACATTGCATTTATCACATCATAAGCAAGCACACTCCTTGTGAGAGCAAGAGAGTTTTTCTTTCACAGACGGTGCTCTCAATTTTCAAAATGGTCATGAAGATGACTAAGTCGTGTTTGTGCACACCTCTGATACATACATACATACATCGAATATAGATGAAATATCTACAGCTTCCAGGCCCGTACCAGAATGCAACATTGTGTGAGAAAGTGTGTAATACATGCACTGCATTTATGTATCTACCTTTTTTTTGTTTTTGGTCTCAGGTAACGTATCTGTTGTTAATTCCTATTGTATGTTAAATCAAGTAGACACTGCTTCTGTAGTTTTATTTTAATTGTTATTTAAACAGAGGTTTTCATATATTTTACATACATGTTTCATTTACAAAGTATAGAAATAAACTAGAAAGAAGGCTATCATTGGCTATGCCAAAGATGTAATACTTTTCACGCTCCTCCGGGTTGCATCCAACCTTCCTTTCTTTCACATCAGTTTGAGTGGCAATTTTATTGTACATTTATTCTTTATAAGTTTGCCATTTAATTTGGGTTTGTATGGGAGGTACCCGTCCTGGTTACTCTTGCATCATGAAATTTACATGGTTGATGAATATGGATCAGAAACTTATAGTGCCCAAATTTTAGTTCGATACGTTAAAAAACAAAAAACTGTTTCTAATAAGAGCGTTAATTTAAATGGGGGTTTGTATGGGAGGTACCCCTCCTGGTAACCCTAGGAGCATGAAATTTACAAGGTTGATGAATATAGATCGGAAACTTTTAGTATGCAAATTTCAGTTCGATACGTTAAGAAATAAAAAACTTTTTCTTACAAGAACATTAATTTAACTGATGGTTTGTATGGGAGGTACCCCTCCTGGTAACCCTAGGATCATGAAATTTACATGGTTGATGGATATAGATCTGAAACTTATAGTTTTCAGTTCAGTTCGATATGTTAAAATACAAAAAACTTTTTCTAGTAAGAACATTAATTTAAAGGGTGGTTTGGAGGTACCCCCCCTAGTGGTCCGATTCGACTGATTCCGACAAATGTACAGCGTTTGCTAAAATGAAACCTATGTGCAAAAATCCAGCTCTCTAGTTCAACAACTGAAAAACTAGTTTTGCGAACAGACGGACAGACGAACATGGCTAAATCAACTCGTCTCATCGAGCTGATCACATATATATATGTATATATATACCTTCCATACAAACCCACATTAAATGACAAACTTATGAGTAAAACGACAATAAAAATACTGTGCCACTCATACTGTGCTCATATTTGATAGTCAAACTGTGTTCTTTGTTGATACCCAAACTGTGTTCTTTGTTGATACTCAAACTATAACAGAGAGTGTATAGTTATGCTAAGAAAGGAAGGTTCGATGCAAACCGGAGGAGCGTGAAGAGCATTATATCTTAAGCATAGCCAATGATAGCCTTCTTTCCGGTTTTTGTATAAGATATCTCTCTTTGTGAGAAGGATTCATGGAATATGCTATCATTTTTTAAAATATTGATGAAGACTATTTTTGCATGTTTGTGCACATCTCTCATATGTACTCGGATCTGTGTACAGTCATTGTTATTGAATAGGAACAGCTTGTTTCGTAGAATTTCTATATGGTTTTTATAATTTAATTGACTATTAGTAAAATAAAATCAATATTTTTTTCCATTCTTATAATATGCATATTATTCGTTTTTCCTTACACCACCAACTAAACGAAATCCTGGTTACGCCATTGTATCACAAAAAAACATCTTTGTGAGACGGTAGGCTTTTTTTACGCGATCTCTTTTTGTGAAAGGGAAATAATTTTTCTTTAATGGAAGGTGATCTCATTTTTTGAAATGTTCATGAAGACTACTTTTTCGTGTTTTCGCACATCTCTGTCATACACATACATATGTATATATGTTTCTGTGACAGATAAAAGCAAAGACAATGAAAACAGAAATTTGTATATAATTTACCTGTGCAGAGAATAAAAATAAAGCGACGTTTGCCGGTGATGGTTGATTGAGTGAATATGAATGTGATAGTTTAATAGATTGCTGGTTTAGTGTATAGGATGGTATGGTATGGTTTATATCACTGATTGCATTTATTAGCATTTTTTTATTTCGGTTTCAGATCCAATTTCAATATCTCACATTAGTTGCCCTTTTTGTTTCCATTATTTCTCTGTAATTGTGAACATTTATTTCATATCAATCGATCTCTTTTTCACTACAATATGAATCTGAGAATGTATGTCTATATACAAACGGACATATGTACATATATGTATGAACATTTATATGTACGTAATGTTTTGTACAAAGTATTATCTTTCACACAATCATTTCAGTATTAATGTAATTCATCCAACAGGAACAAGTCAGCAGTATTCAGTAAGCAATTGAAAATCATCGTGTCCAAATCGGAGTTGATTTTTTGTGAAAGATTTGTAATGTTTGGACTACAGCAACTATTTTGGGTAGGTGAATATAAGTTTGATACTCTAACTAATGTACATCTTAGTCTTTTCCTCAATGGATTTTTTTTTCAATATAAATAGATCAGCGGTGTTAGCATAGTTCTGATCGCAACTATCTTCAATGGTGTTATGTTTTTCCTAGCGAAACGCAATGAGCTAAGAAAAAATTTGCCTGGTCCATGGGGTTTCCCTTTAATGGGTTATTTGCCATTTTTAGATGTTAAGGCACCACATCGAACTCTAAAACAGTTAGCTGAACGTTATGGTGACATTTATCAATTGCGTATGGGTAGCGTGCCAACGGTTGTCCTTGCGGATGCGCCTAATGTACGTGAATTTCTAAGACGTGAGGAATTTACAGGACGTGCACCGCTCTATGTAACGCATGGCATTATGGGTGGTTATGGTAAGATATATCAAGTGAAGATTAAGGAAATGGAAAATAGTTCAAAACTGAAATTAGTGGTATGCGCCAGAAATTTCCGACGGTTATTGAAAAGTGTTTGCATTTCGTGTGATTGGCAAAATTGCAAATTCAAAATTTGCATTTAATTCAATTGTTTGTTGACGGAAACACTCGAATAAGGTCACTATTCTATGCTTTTACCTATATGAATAATACATTACTTACAATCTCATCAAGTTTACTTAATAATGCTCTTTTTCTTTTATTGTGTGCATTCACATTCACCTATGAGATTATTAAAGTATTTTATTAAACTAATCACGTTCTACACATTTTTAAAACAAATTTAAACCAGAAAGAAGGTTATCATTGGCTATGCCAAAGATGTAATACTCTTCACGCTCCTCTGAGTTGCATCCAACCTTCCTTTCTTAGCATCAATCACATCAGTTTGAGCGGCAATTTTATTGTACTTTTATTATTTATAAGTTTCTCATTTAATTTGGGTTTGTATGGGAGGTACCTCTCCTGGTAATCCTAGGATCATGAAATTTATATGGTTGATGGATATGGATCAGAAACATATAGTGTCCAAATTTATGATCGATAATTCAAAAAATATAAAATTTTTTTCAATAAGAACATTAATTTAAATGGGGGTATGTATGGGAGGTACCCATCCTGGTAACCCTAAGATAATGAAATCGGTTAATTGATATGGATCGGAAACCTATATTGTCCAAATTTTTGTTCAATACGTTGAAAAACACAAAATTTTTTCTAATAAGAACAATAATTTAAAGGGGGGTTTGTCACACATTTATTTAAAAAATGTCTGTTTTATTTTAACATATCAATTAATTGTATTGAAGACAAGCAGGTTCACATATCCAGGCATTACCAGTTGTTTTGCTACTTGGTTGTTTTCTTATACTCTTCACGGAAGTGAATAGTATTATAAGTTTGTCAAGAAGTTTGTAGCCCACAGAAGGAGACATCGCAGACCACATAAAGTATATATATTTGTGATCAGCTCGATGAGACGAGTTGATTTAGCCATGTCCGTCTGTCCGTCTGGCCGCAAACTAGTCCCTCAGTTTTTAAGCTAGAGATCTGAAATTTTGCACGTAGGTTTCTTTTTACCATACGCTGTAGGAATCGGATCGAATCGGACCACCATTTAAATTAATGTTCTTATTAAAAAAAATTTTTTGTTTTTTGATATCGAACTGAAATTTAGACACTAGAAGTTTCTGATCCATATTCATCAGCAATGTAAATTTCATGATCCTAGTCAATGATAACCTTCTTTAAGGTTTTTCAAAAATTTGTTTTTTCTTTTTCCAATGTTCTTTGTTGATTTTTCTTTTTATAGGTATCGTTTGTGCTGAAGGTGCACTCTGGAAGGATCAACGTCGTCAGATTATTGATTGGTTGAAAACGCTCGGTATGACAAAGAAATTGAATTCTGCACGTGCTAAGCTTGAGAAACGCATTGAAAGTGGTGTCAACGAATGTGTTAAGGTAAAACAACTGTAATATATGATGATGACTAGTCGATTTTATTCCTAATATGTCTATTTGTTCTTCTTTTCTCTTTGGAAAATATTCTTCTATTTGGAAACTATAGTGAAATTTTAAAATTTTCATCATATACAACAATTAATAACGTAAGATGAAATAATTACTTCGGGTTCACCGAAGTGGAAATACCATTCACACAGACAGAATTATTCTGTGTCAAGTAAGTTTCCGTATAGGGACAGCCACCCCTCTTGACATACATGAATTATCCAAATGCAAATAAAATTTTATAAAGAAGTTTCAAATTATAGTAGTCCGATCGTTGTAGAATTACAAATATTCTGTTCATTCTTCTATTAACTTTAAGTGAAGTTTAAAATGCCAACTAAGTAATATTTAAATTTTTACTGAAATTTATAATGATCGGCTGATCCAATTTTTGGATATTTGTCTAAATTTCCCCTTTGGTAAGCTTTGAATAAGCTTATTTCTACAGTGGGTAAAAAGTTGAGAGTTTGCGTCCATACTCTGTTCTGGTGAGTTCTGAATAGCTGTTTTTGAAGTGAAACTTGTTTAGCGAGGTGTAAGTTAAAAAAAAAAACGTTATGGTAATCAAATGTTATGATGCTGGGGAGAGACGTTGATGGGGGATACACATTGTATATTAGGTTGTTCGTCTGCAGCGTAGAGAATGAATGTTTTTGCATGAGTAAGAGAGAGATAAAAAATGCTTTACTGATGTGTGTTTTTACAAAGAGCATACGAACAAGTAACCGAAAAACCGACCACCAGCCGAATATACTTTTCTCTCTCTCTCTCTTCGTGTGTGTCGTCGTTGTTGTTGTTGAGAGTGAACATACACCAGAGCTCTAAAAAACTAAAAACTAAAACTTGAGTCCTAACATTATGTGCAGCAGTTTCGCTTCAATAGTGTGCTTATATGGGTGAAGCACATTACTTTTTTTGTTTTGGTTACACACACACGTGCAACTTTGTGCGTACGTTAGCAAAATCAAAACTGAAAATTTTCTGCCAGAACTCGAGTTCTGCTCTGTCTGAATGCAATATAAATTGCAAATTGTTAATTATTTAAAAAGATTTTAATAAAATAAGTATCAGGAATGAAAAAGAGAGCTGCAAGAACTACATGGTCAGTCTAAAAAGTGTTAGTAAAATTTTGACCATTTTGGGTGATGCCGATAGATGGCGGCAATAAACAGCTGATGATGGTAGATAAACGAGGGCTACTATTTATATTTCGGGAATAGCAAATAAGAACAAAAAATTTTTAATGAAAACGGCTTTATTGTTTTTCAAAATATTCCCCCTGATGATCAATACACTTTTGCATTCGTTCGAACCATTGGTCATAGCAATTTTTCCATTTCTCTTGAGACACCTCCAATGCAAGGTTTTTGAACTCTTCAACTGCTTCTACGGCACTCGTAAATCGTTGACCACGCAGTTTTTTTTTTTGATGTGAGGGAATGAAAAGAAGTCATTGGGTGCTAAGTCAGGACTGTAGGGCGGATGAGTCATCAATTTGATGTTTTGACTGCTTAAAAATTCACCTGTTTGCCGAGATGTACCACTTAGAATTGACAGTCCTAGGTTGCTCTAGCGGAACAGTGGCCACATGACCCATTCTTCCGAAGAAACAGGCGACCATTTGCTTAAAGTGCTTCGTGCTCGAACAACTTTTGTTGGATTTGGCTCATCTTGTAACACCCACACGGTCGATTGCTGTTTAGTTTCCGGCTCATACGTATATATCCATGATTCATCACATGTCACGATTTTTTAAACGTCTTTTGAAGCACCACGGTCGAACTTTTTAAGCATTTCCTTATTCCAATCGACGCGAGCCTTTTTTTGAGCGATTGATAAGTTATGGGGTATCCAAAGAGAACAAACCCTTTTTACAACTAAGTGTTCACGCAAAATAGAATGTATTGAAGTGGAACTAATGTGCAAGGATGCCTCTATCTCACGATATGTCATATGTCGATCTTGCACTATCAGTTCACGCACACCTTCGATGTTTTGTGGCACAACAACCGATTTTGGACGACCTTCACGGAATTCGTCAGCGACTGAACTACGACCACGATTAAATTCTGCAAACCAGCGATAAACTGTCGTTTTTGATGGTGCTTTCTCACCATACAAAGAACTAAGTTCATCGACACATTCTTCTTGGGATAATCCACGTCGAAAGTTGTGAAAAATAATCCAACGAAAACCATCTCGAGAAATTTCCATTGTTTTGCCAAATTGATTTCTTTAACTTATTGTAAACAAAACAAAAACCATAAAAACGTTGTACGTACATATGTGCTTAAAATGACAAAGTTTATTATGGCGTTGCCAGATTTTACGTATTGACATTAGTATTGCCAATTCCCAAAATATAAATAGAAGGCCTCGGATATTTAAGCGAAATACTAATTGAAATTTTTTTTGTAATCTATGAACAAAATACGTAGCAGGAACGAAAAGGGAAATGCCAGAACTATGTGCATGCACTGCAAAATGTTCTAAATAATGTATTTTTGTAAAAATTTCAGTTTATATTTCTCACAATTGCCACAACGTTCCATTTATGCATTTGAGTGTGTAATGAAAACAAAAACAAAACAAAAAACAGCTGCTCAGAACTCGCACCACAGAACTCGGTGACAAAAAACGGGTAAACTGAACTCGCATAATCAGAACTCGCTGTCTGAACTCACTATTACTTAAATCTAAAACGTTGAAAACAATGAAAAATTTTAGCAACAATGACGAAAAATTGGCAGCGCTACTTTAGAGTGACCAGCCTTAAAAGTGGGTTCAAGTTGAGTTCATCGAGAACACAACCAGAATTCTGTGTTCTAACTGCTACAACAACAACAGATTTCGTTCGTTTTCCCTGTTGTTGTTGTCGTCAGAACACAGAGTTTTGCTTGTGTTCTACAGACCCCAACTTTTTACTCACTGTAGAATGGCTATAACTTAAATAATAAAGAGGTCTTTATATTTTTGAATTAAGAGTAACCCAGCTTCCGAGAATTTTGAATAACCATCTATTTCTGCGTTTTTTAAAGAGGGTCGCGACCCCCTAGGGGATCGTTAAGCCTCCACAAGGTGGTCGCGGAGGGTCGAGAAATCTCAGTAAAAAAAAAATAAAAGTCAAAACGACATATGTATTTAATAAGGAAATATTTAAGAATAGTTATTATTAACAAATTAAAAAAAAATATCTGAGTCATTTTAATGTTAGGTGTGCCCCTGCTTTGCATTAACCAATTTCTCCAATCGCGGAACCGTTTCTGTTACATTTACAATTAAATCGTTTTCTAAATTTAGGCGATTTCTCTGTTTTCGTTTTTATTTGGGTCATTGATGAAAACGTCAACTTGCACAAGTAGGATGTTGCAAATTGAATCAAACACCTCTAAGCTTCTGTTGTTAATTCTGACTTTCTTTTTAACCAAAATGTATCCAAATTGACAGACTTGAATTCTAAGTGCAATATTTCATCGGCAGATAATTCCAGCAGTTTTTCTTTTAGGTTGGTAGTCAAACTTGCCTCATCAAACGCTGCATTTAAAAACGGATTTATTATCCACCTTTGGCCGGTGTGTTCTGATAGTTCTTGCATCGAGAAATACTGACATTCATCTTTCAAATCCTGCAATACTATTTCCATAATGTTTATCTCAGACTCCACTTCTTCAATAAAAGGCCGATTTTCTCCTTAGCAGTAATGACATTTTCATACCGTCCTCGAAGGCATTTAAATGGTTAAATAAGTCAAAAGAAAAACCAGTTATAAAAGAAATTCCGAGTCACAAATAAATTTAGAATATTCTGACTTCGCCTACTGTAAATACACCAGAAGTTCAGCTCAAAGTTCGAAAACTCTTGTCAGTACTTTGCCTTTCGATAACCACCTAACCTCTGGGTGCTACATCAAAATTTGTATTTTGCGTGCCAGTTAAATTTGTCAATAAAATTCTTATTAAAAAATTCAAATCAACGCTAAATGCGTTATATTCAGCGTTTACTACACTAAATGTTTTAGGACGTCACCAAAGGGAGCGACACAGAATTGTTAAAAATTGGCGCCTTGTTTTCTTGTATCATGAGAAAATAGTATAAGCAGCTTTTACATTTTTTTTATTCATTTAAATCAATAAAGTTTACGTAATAAATTTTTAATAATATCCACTGTAAAGGTCAGTAGCAGCGGTGGCTAGGGGGTCACTACACATTTTTACACACTAAGGGGGTCCCGACACAAAAAAGATTGAGAAACACTGATCTATATGAATAGTGCGATATATCAAACGCTAAAACTTGTCCAATTTTTAAATAGAAATAGATGGACACACAAAACTCAATCGCGAAGAAATTTATATGATACCCATCTCATTAAACATACATATGTATGTGAAATGGACAAGGAAAAACAAACAGCACGATCAGATGATATAGTTTCTTTTCTTGTTCATTTAAAAATCCTTCACTTTTGTTTTCATACGAGTGAATATTTCTGAAATGTGTATTTATTAAGAGGGTAGTTGCGATCAAAAAAGACAACACAAAAAAATTTGAATAATATATGTGTATTGTACCGAACCCCAACCTAAGTCCCAATAGAGTTTGGCCCGGCTAGCAACGGCCCAGGGCGGGGTTGTTAACCACTCTGTTGGGACAGGGGTGGCCAATTCATTATTTATAAAAACCTCTACAAAATCATCACACACAAAAAAAATTAACCATCCAAATAAGAAAAAACCTCAACACCAATAACACAATCTATCTTATAACCCTGACCTACTCAATCCCTTACCCACAAACCTATACGACCATCGCGATGCATCGGTGGCATTGGTCGCAGGTGCTCCCTCCCTTACCTTGAATTGGCCCTAAGGCCAGTCCCCTATAGTCACAACCCAGACTACCAAGGCCTGGACGCGATCACTGTCCTTCCATCACCCTACCGTTCCCCGCATAAAAAAAAACTTAACCCATATTGAACATCGCAGCTTTATTTACAACCAAAACAAAAAAAAACCTAACCAAAAAACGCTCTTATAATTATATACCTAATAAATAAAAAAAAAAAATAAAAAATCAATAATATATTATCAATAATTTATTTATTTTATGTATAAAAAAAACAATAAATATAAAAAAAAATAGAAATTAATAATAATAACATAAAAAAAGTAAAATGAATAATAAAAAAAGTAATATGCCTCACTCATATAAGCATACTATTGAAGTGAAACTGCTGCACATAATGTTAGGACTCAAGTTTTAGTTTTTAGTTTTAAAATAATTACTAGAGTTGTGTTCTATAATATTATTCATTTATTTCATTATAGCACATTATAATTAATAATTTAAAGAATTGGGTTACATAACGTATTGATTTATATGACATATAACAGCAAAGACTCAGCGACATGCGTATAAATTAATATGCGAGATCGGCGTCGTGTAGGACACACACAAATGAAAAGAATAATATATGATTAAAGAGAAGAGCGAAAATGCAACTGTAGTAATCGCTGGTGTGTTGTTGTTAACAAGTTGTGCACAAAACCAAACAACAGCAGCGACCCGCACTTCCCTTCACGAGAAACGCAAATTCAGAAAGAGAGCTCTGTTGTATGTTCACTCTCAACAACAACAACAACGACGACACACCCGAAGAGAGAGAAAGAGAAAAGCATCTTCGGCTGGTGGTCGGTTTTTCGGTTACTTGTTCGTATGCTCTTTGTAACAACACACCAGTAAAGCATTTTTTATCTCTCTCTTACTCATGCAAAAACATTCATTCTCTACGCTGCAGACGAACAACCCAATATGCAATGTGTATCCCCCATCAACGTCTCTCCCCGGCATCCACACATTTGATTACCATAACGTTTTTTTTTTGGACTTACAACTAGCTAAAGGAGTTTCACTTCAAAAACAAGAAAAATGAATGACAAAAAAATACACCAAAAAAAAAAACAGGAAGAGGGATTGAGCCGGTTGGTCCCTACGCCTGTAGTCCCTAAGAGCTCTTAGACAACACAAAAAACAAAGATGACTTACCCCAAGTCCAATTGACTCACGTTTCCTTGTTTCCGTTATATCTTTAAACCTGATCTTCAAAAAATCTACTTCACCTCACAAAAACAAAAACACAATTTAACAACAACAAAAAAACATATCAAGTAAACAATTTGAATAAATAAAAAATATCAAAAAAAAACCCTAGACTGATATCACCAAAAAAAACAAACACTACAAAAAAGACTCTCTATCTGCTGCTACTGATGTGGTGTGGTGGCCTCCTCTGGAATACCGATATGACTAGGTGGACGATATAGCCGGTGTGATGACCATTAAGGATGATGATTGTGTTGGTTCGAACTTTGTTGTTGATTACGTTGATACTGTTGTTGTTTGTATTTTTCATGCGCTTGAAGGCTTTTACTTTTGTTCGTTGAAATTCGTGGAATTCTTATTAAAATATTCCTGCACTTGTAAGCAGTGCTCTGTGCCTATAGAATTATCTTTTTTTATATTAGAAAATTATATACATCGCGTTATGGATTTTGCACTCAAGTTATTATTCATATCTCCAATTTTGTTTTTGCACAAACAACCAACATTCCATCCACTTCTCCATTACTCGCTCATCCACCATTTAATAAAACACTTTGTTCAAGATCATGAGATTTTTCAACAAAATATAGTTAAATATAAACTATATTATTGTACACGCGGTTTAAAATACACGTAAAAACCAACTTGCTGCCGTTGCTTTGCATTCCCCGTTAATCAATCACTTTTGCTTTTTGTGCCGTGAAGCATCTCAGGAGTTACGAAAGTTTTGTTATTGCATGTTAATAATTTTTTTGCTGTGAAGGTTTATTGTTAATTTATTTGCTTTGCCTTGCTTTGCTTTGTATTTGCTGTTATTGTTTCAATTGAAACATTTTTTTTTGTTTTTTTTTAAATGAAATTTAAATTTCAATTTAGATTTTTTTAATTATTACAGATTTCCACGTACTTTGCATTTTTTTAAATGTTTTATACTAAAAAAAAAATTAATTATGAATGATCAAAACACATAAGATTGTTTGCTTGCTTGCTCCTTTTGTACAAAAAACTTTATTTGGCGGTTTATTACTTGATGCACACGTTCGACTCCACGCACAGCTCTTCTCCTTCAATCCAATCCAAAAACTAACTCCTCTTTTCCCTTACATTCTAAACGAACCTTTAAAAGCCGCATTCTAAAAACCCTTGCGACCCCGTACCAACGGGTTCAAAAGCCTTTTCTTTATTGCCTCTCTTAACAACTACTTAGACAGACGGACGGACATTTTACCGACTAGCTTGCAGTGGTCCCTTTCTAACCGATTACCTGATTTAACAGGACGATCATCTGTTTTTGGATTACAGTATGATCGTACTGTCAAATACAGAGCTAGAAAAAAAACACCCAATCGGTTCCCACTATTTAAAATTTCTCCCATGCTACAAAAACAGCTAAACCCTACGCAAAAAAAATATCCCACGCGACAAACTGGCGGATTGTAATCCCCGGTGCAGGAAACTACGTATTCCCCGTACGGTACGCGGAACTGGCATTTTCAGGATAGCTTCCACCCGATCTGGATCCATCGCAAATATACCTGCCCCAACAACGAAACCCAAATCCTTCAAACGCCTGTAGCAGAATTTTGACTTTTTCAAACCTATAGTCAGGTTTGCTTTTGGCAAACATTCTGCCACCCGACGTAAGTAATATAAATGAGTCTCAAAGTCAGCAGCGATCACCAATAAGTCATCCAAATAAACGAACATGTTAGACTTCAGTTCGGTGGGTATGACCATGCCCATAAGCCGACACAACCTTTGTGCGGCGTTACACAGACCGAATGGCATGACCACAAACTGGGACAGCGGACGTCTAGGAACAGTAAATGCCGTGCAGGCTTTGCTGTCCTCATCCAACTCTATTTGCCAAAATGCGAATTTCAGATCGACAGTGAAGATGAAGTGTGTTTGATCGATACGCGACAGGATGCCTTCGATGTTCTGCAAAGGATAAGCATTCTTTATAGTCAACTGATTCAATTTACGTGCATCGAGATAAAACCTGTTTTTGTCAAGCCGTCGTACAGCTGTTGTACGGTTACTTCACGGACTTTCGCTGGTTTCAATCACACCCATCTCCAACATCTTATCCACTTCGGCATCGACTAACTTGATCGGACAACAACTCCCATTTATCCATGACCTCACTTTCGCAAATCGGATCCCCAAATTTGTTCAATGTAAGTTCGTCAACACCGCGATCATTTTCTAGGCTTTCCTGTGCCAATTACATTAGTTGCCAAAGCAAACTCACGCAAAAATCAATCCCGAGGTACATCTTTTGTTTCAACGGACACACGAAAAACACCATTTGTTTTCCACCCCTTTTAAAATTACAGGTACTTGAATTTTCCCTATACTTCGGATGCTGATTCTACATTAGTAACCTTGTGCTCCATGGTTACCCCAACTCCTCCACCAACTCACGACCTCCGTTTCCCAATAAGCTAACCGACATCCCCGTATCCAGTACACCCTGCAACGGTTTTCCCGCTAGAACTATCTCTGCGAATATTCGGTCATTCGAATCCTCATGAGCTCTTACGATGGCTGTCGCCACCAAAATCCTAGCCCTCCTTCTAATGTCATACCTATCCCTAGCCATTTGTATTCTTCGGATCACTCCAGTTCGGTATTTTGGATTGGTTCCGAAGATTCTATCCCTAACTTGTTCATAGTGACGTCTTCTGACGTCATATGGCAAATAATGTCGATTAACGGACCATTTAATTTTTTCACCCCCGACTGTGTATTTTACGTCTATTAGACAGGGTTCGGACTCCGACGTGGTTCCCCTGTTTTCACAACGTTGCCCCTCGAGTTTTCCGGAATGCAATTCGGACACTTTGGAGTGATTACCTATGGACGACCGCATTTAAAACAAAAGATCCGTCTCTCCAGCGACATGCAGTTGCGGAAATCGTGGCCGAACACTCCACAATTGCAACATATGAATGGATTGTGGGTTGGAGCACGGACCTCTTCAACCACGAAATCTCGTACGGTGGTCTCCTGTATGTCGTCGTCTTCCGTCAATCTCATTTCCTCTACTCTACGTAATTCGGTGCGATGGTCGGGATTCGGACGATATGGATTGGTCATGGGGCGGGAATCACGCTTCCCGAAGGCTGCTTCCACCTCGTTACACTCATCCTGTAAGTACTCGATCCTGAACACTTTAATAGGATAAGTGTAACGAGCTGTGGACTTCTTCAAATTCTTTTTTATAACCTTGATGGCCTCAGCTTTGGGTAGCGGATCCTTTAACCTACTAAGTAGTCTTTGCATGACGTGAAAGAAGTCATCAACCGACTCATGGGGCAGTTGCCGACGCTTCATGACTTCTTTCAACAGCTCGTATTGGGATCGGTGTGACTTCAACCGACATAGCATGGCCTGCTTCAGGACTCTCCAACCCCTGACCTCATTGGCCCTGACGAACAACCAGTACCATTCGTTCGCCCTACCACATACCAGACTATGAAATCCTTGCAGTATTTCCCCCCATAAGCAATTGTGCTGTCGCTGCAGGAATTCCACCCGAAAGATGAAATCCTCCACGGTTAGTCCTTCCCGGTCACCGTTGAAGGATATTTCCCACTTCTCCATCTTTAACTGGGATCTGGTAGGTCCTAGGCGATGATGCTGATTCTGAATCCGAGGAGGTAAACTGCATCCTACCTCACCCATTTGGAAAGGATACTGGATTACGCCAAGTCCTGGACGCCTGGGACTGTTGACATTCTGAACGATGCTTCCCCCCATGCCTGTAAAATGTGCCCCGCTCGGTTGTCATACCGGTCCAAGGAACTGCTCCATGTAGGGTACCCGTCATCGATTCGTGGTTAGCACTTGAATTGTTTCCAGCCATACTTGTAATCGGCGTTCTCATTGTCTCCATCTCCGCCACCAGTTGCGCTTTGATTTCTTCTTCGACGACCTCCTTCACCACGTCTTTCATTGGTGTCGCTGGTCTATTTCTTTCAACTGGTCGGTTCCCGAAGAAACCCCGCGCCGCCTCCTACTGCACCTTCCTCATCGTGAATTAAGTCCACCGGCGCTTGTTCTCGGCATAGTCGTCGGGTCAGGTCTTGACTTTGACCTGGTATGTGGTGGTGATCGAGACATGTTTCTTGATGACTGTGACAATGCCCAAACTAAACTATCTCAAAACAATGTATCAATAAAAAAAAAATAAACACAATAATAACAGAAAACACCCAAATTATAATACAATTAGATATAAAAAAAAAATAATAATACTATTAAAAGAAAAGAATAAAAAAAAAATATACAAAAAAAAATTCCAATTCGATTCTTAGGTACTATCTTAAACTAAAATAATATAATAAATAATAAAGACAAATGAATACAAATGTGAAATTATTAATAACTAGCTGTGCCCCCGACTTTGAGCGCGTGGTATTCGAAATATGTTTGTAATAGCGTGTATTTTGTTATCTTTTTCCCTAATTGTCAGATCTTTAATGTTGCCCTGCAGATAAAGAGGAAAACATTCGAAAATCAGCCAAAAAGGAGGCAACAGAATTAAAAATATGAATATCTTTTGATTGAGTAGTTCGATTTCCATAAAATAAACGCTTAATATTACACCAAGCTTGCTACAATACACCGCATTCAAATAAGCCGTTTCTGAGATTAGCGTGCAGAGCCACGAAAAGGCTTACGATTTTATATATATTTATATATAGATAAAAAAAGGAACAAACAAAAAAAAAATTAAATAAAATATAAAACTTTTTGTTGAACCTGTTTTGACGACTTTTGTTTGGCATGCCTAACCCAAAGGTATTGCACTTATGTGTGTCCGTGTGACCTATATAAATATCAATACAAAATGTGCCAAGGCCAGCCTCAACAACAAACATCATAAAACATTTCCTTATAATCTAATTATAATATTTACCCTATTCTTCTTCACACCTATACACGAATACATAAAACTTTTGGATTACAATGCAGGTATCAAAACAACCAGAAATAATAAAATAAAAATCACGAAACAACAAAAAAACAAAAAAAAAATGTTAACAAAACACAAGATCATAAATATATGCTGAAACGGTTTGCGATTTTTTTTTTTTCGGACGGCTTACATAGTAACTACACCAGGTCTATAGGTTCGATTGAGTAGGGTATACAAAAAAAAACGACCTAATTCCCTAACTAGAATTATCTATGTTCTAATAACCAGGACCCTAACCATTAAAAAACAAAAACACATAAATGAAATAGATATCAACAAAAAACACTCTTATAATAATAAAAAAAAATGAAAAAAAATCAATAAATATAATAAGTATGTATAAAAAAAAAAAAACAATAAATATAAAAAAAATAAAAATTAATAATAATAAGAAAAAAAAAGTACCTAAAAATGAAAAATAAAAAATAAAAAAAACAATAAAAATGAATGACAAAAAAATACACCAAAAAAAAAACAGGAAGAGGGATTGAGCCGGTTGGTCCCTACGCCTGTAGTCCCTAAGAGCTCTTAGACAACACAAAAAACAAAGATGACTTACCCCAAGTCCAATTGACTCACGTTTCCTTGTTTCCTTTATATCTTTAAACCTGATCTTCAAAAAATCTACTTCACCTCACAAAAACAAAAACACAATTTAACAACAACAAAAAAACATATCAAGTAAACGATTTGAATAAATAAAAAATATCAAAAACAAAAACTCTAGACTGATTTCACCAAAAAAAACAAACACTACAAAAAAGACTTTCTATCTGCTGCTACTGATGTGGTGTGGTGGCCTCCTCTGGAATACCGATATGACTAGGTGGACGATGTGACGGATGATGATTGTGTTGGTTCGGACTTTGTTGTTGATTATGTTGATACTGTTGTTGTTTGTATTTTTCATGCACTTTAAGGTTTTTACTTTTGTTCGTTGAAATTCGTGGAATTCTTTTAAAGATATTCCTACCTTTGTAAGCAGTGCACTGTGTCTATAGAATTGTCTTTTTTTATATTGGAAATTTTTTTACATAGCGTTATGGATTTTGTACTCAAGTTATTATTCATATCTCCAATTTTGTTTTTGCACAAACAACCAACATTCCATCCACTTCTCGCTCGTCCACCATTTAATAAAACACTTTGTTCAAGATCATGAGATTTTTCAACAAAATATAGTTAATTATAAACTATATTATTGTACACGCGGTTTAAAATACACGTAAAAAAACCAACTTGCTGCCGTTGCTTTGCATTCCCCGTTAATCAATCACTTTTGCTTTTTGTGCGGTGAAGCATCTCAGGAGTTACGAAAGTATTGTTATTGCATGTTAATAATTTTTTTGCTGTGAAGGTTTATTGTTAATTTATTTGCTTTGCCTTACTTTGCTTTGTATTTGCTGTTATTGTTTCAATTGAAACACTTTCTTTGTTTTTTTTAAATGAAATTTAAATTTCAATTTAGTTTTTTTTTATTATTACAGACAATAAATTAATTAAGAATGCTCAAAACACATAAGATTGTTTGCTTTAAAACTTTATTTGGCGGTTTATTACTTGATGCACACGTTCGACTCCACGCACAGCTCTTCTCCTTCAATCCAATCCAAAAACTAACTCCTCTTTTCCCTTACATTCTAAACGGACCTTTAAAACCCGCATTCTAAAAACTCTTGCAACCCCGTACCAACGGGATCAAAAGCCTTTTCTTTATTGCCTCTCTTAACAACTACTCGGACAGACGGACGGACATTTTACCGACTAGCTTGCAGTGGTCCCTTGCTAACCGATCACCTGATTTAACAGGACGATCATCTGTTTTTGGATTACAGTATGATCGTACTGTCAAATACAGAGCTAGAAAAAAAAAACACCCAATCGGTTCCCACTATTTAAAATTTCTCCCATGCTACAAAAACAGCTAAACCCTACGCAAAAAAAAATATCCCACATTCTACATATGTAGCTTCGATATCCAGTTTACAATGAGAACCGTCAAGCTCAACAAAATAGCCATTAACCGCAGATTCTACCTTTTCATTCTTGGCAAATCTTTCATCACCAAACCATTTCTTCAAGTTAGGTATAATCTGAGGAGGGTAAATCTGTCTATTAGGATGCGTGATGAAGCAATTCTGACTTTAAATTGTTGATGTTAGCCATCGTGATAACGGATGTGTGAATTAGTCCATCATCCTTATGAAACAAAATTTTCTTTTTCACAAAATGCGGCCTATTTTTATTTCATCACTCAATCAATGCAATAAGTTCGCATAATATTACCGTTGATTTGCCTTTTTAAAGATAATCTATGAAAATTATCGCACTCGCTTCTCAAACTTTTGCCTGCAGTGCGTTCTTTGAATCCAATTTTTCCTTTTTAATGCATTGTTTTCCTTCCTCAGGTAACCAATGTTTCTCAATAGTTATGAATCGATGCGAAGGCATGGCTTTATTGCTGTGAAACTTCGCCAAACACTCGATTGAAACATCGGAACGACTAAGGTTTAACTTGAAAACTCTTCTAAAAAGGATGTCATACTTAAGTCCCAGTAATGACGCAGTGTCACTCCCAAACGCTTTTGGTGTCGCCAAAAATTTTAATACAATATATATCGTGACTCACAGTTTGTAGCGCACAATAGTGCATATATTCTGAAAATAGAAGTGGGCGCATTGCCTATTAGTGCGCTCATGGCATTGTGCGCCATCAATGTGGGAGGGGGGTTCGAGCGCATCACTTGAACCCAGCACGACCGACTGAACTGAAGGGATGCTTTGTAACTCAAAACAGTTTGTTATTTGTGTGAATTGTGTCTTTTACTTAGTAGCATGACAACTGATGTGCCTACTGATACGTATCAGATTCGACAACAACCACAAAGAAAATGACGTCATTCAGGGGTTGTTGTTGTGATGGGGATCAATAGTTGCATCAAGAACTGATGTGCCTTGATATGAAAGTTAATAATGGTTACTCTAGACATTTTCTGCCAGTGTCGCTATTTGCATATGTTGCAAAATGTTCTAAATCATGTATTTATCACAATTTTTTAGTTTTTAATATAACCAACGTGCTCGCAAGTTCCACGTGTATGTATAACCAAAACAAAAAACAGCTGTTCGTGATGCAAAATATCTGGTCTGAACGAAAAACCCTATCAACGTGATGTACTTTGGTGTGAATTTCCTATTAGACTCGAGTCTGAGTTGTGTCTATGTTCTATCTATGATAATAATAATATAATTCTGGTTGTTGTAGAATTAGACACGAGTCTGAGTTGTTTCTATCATAGACAGAACATAGACACAGCTTTCAGAGTGGTCAGCCTGGCAGCTGTGTTGAAAGTGTTGGCCATTGTTACCAATTTTTGTCATTGTTGCTAACTTTTTAGGTGAGAAAAGTGCTGATGATGGAAACAAATAATTGTAGTTATTTGATATTGCAATTTTTTGTTAAAATTTCAATAGTATAAGTATCAGGAAGGAAAGGGAGTTGCAAGAACTATTTGCATACATTGCAAAATGTTCTAAATCATGTACTTTTCACAAATTTTTAATTTTAATTTCTCAACATTGCTACAACATTTCACTTGTGTGTATAATCAAAAGAAACAACAAGTATATTTTAGATACAACAGACACGCTGCACACGGCTATGACTAATCACCGATATAGACAAACTGTATTTAGGCTATTAGTGCACTTACGTCATTGTGCGCTTAAGGTATTATAGCGATACTAACCACCCAATTTTTTTTTATCTATTGTGATCGCAACACCTATCTTGTATTTGTTGACTTAGTGGTTCCACAAAGATGCTGCAAATTTGTTAGAGTTCGATCCATTGCATGCTCTACAGCATACACTTGGTAACATTGTAAACGATCTTATTTTTGGTGTGACATACGCTCGCGATGACGTCACTTGGCTATATTTGCAACAACTGCAGGAAGAGGGACTCAAATTAATTGGAGTTTCGGGCATTGTAAATTTTTTACCATTTCTCAGGTAAGCGACAGAACATTGACTAATGATGATTAAATAATGACACATTAATATTGTGTTCTTCTTTTTTCTTAGATTTCTCCCATCAAATCGTAACGCTATAAGTTTTGTCCTTGAGGGTAAAGAAAAAACTCATGAGATCTACAACCGCATCATTGCGGAATGTCAACAACGTTTAAATGCCAATAAACCCTCTAAACTGAAAATGGAAGGCAAAGAAGAAGATGAAAAGCTATCAAAAGAACAGGACCATGAAGAGTTTGAGTTGGAGATGAGATCTCAAAAAGATGTACAGGAAGCGTCACAACGTAGCATACTTGAGCATTTTCTTTTAGAACGTGAACATCGTTTGCATGTTGGTGATTTAAGTGGTGCAGCAGTTTTTTACAATGATGCTCAATTACGCCATCTTTTGGCGGATTTATTTGGTGCCGGTGTTGATACATCGTTAGCGACATTACGCTGGCTTTTGCTCTACATGGCTAAAAATGTAGAATGTCAACGTGAGTTGCGAACGGTAAGTTTATGATAAAATAAATTTTTGTTCTCTTTTTTACTGTTAAACTCTTAACGACGTGAATAGTATTAGAACTTAGTCAAGATGTTTCTAACACACAAAAGAAGACATCGCAGACCCCATAAAGTTTATTTGGTTAGATCAGTTCGATGAGACGAGTTGATTTAGCCATGTCCGTCTGTATGTATGCAAACTAGAGATAGACAGCTGAAATTTTTCTTTTTACCATACGCTGCACATTTGTCCGAATCGGACCACTAGAAAGGGTACCTCCCATTCAAACCCAAATTCAAATTAATGTTCTTACTAGAACACCTTTTTTATTTTTTGACTTATCGAACTGAAATTTACACACTATAAGTTTCTGGTCCACATTCATCAACCATGTAAATTTCAAGATCCTAGGATTACTGGATGCGCCATCTACATTTAACACATATTTCATACTAAGAGCCATGCGCCACCTACATGTGACACATATTTCATACTAATAGTCATGCGCCATCTACATGTGACTATTGATGTATTGAAATTAGTATGAAAACTGACTACCCATAACGTAAGTCTAATCATTAATACAATATTTCTGAATGCTCATTCACAGGAGCGTGAAGAGTATTACATCTTTGGCATAGCCAAAGATAACCATCTTTCTGGTTATACCTACAATTTCTATCGTTTTTAGCAACTTCTGCGTTTGCCTTTAACTCCAAGTCTTTCCGAGCTTGATAATTTGCCTTATCTACGTGCCTGCATAGCTGAAGTGCAACGAATACGTGCCGTTGTACCACTTGGCATACCGCATGGTGCACGCTGTAATATGGAAGTGAATGGCTATCATATTGCTAAGGGTAGCATGATAATTCCCCTGCAATGGGCCGTGCATATGAATGAAAAAGTCTGGCCAGAACCAGAGGTATATCGTCCAGAACGTTTTATCAATTCTGTTGGTGACTTCGAGGCTTCTTCACATTTTATACCCTTTCAAACGGGTAAACGTATGTGTCCCGGCGATGAATTAGCACGCATGGTCCTTACATTATATGGTGGTCGTTTGTTGCGTCGATATCGTTTTGAATTAGTTGATGTCAATGTAAATATGGATGGCATTTGTGGTATTACTTTGGCTCCAGTTTCACATAAACTGCGTGCTTATGAAGAATTGGAATAAATTGGAAATATCCGAAGATTTCATTGCTATGTAGTTATGTATATTAAACATTTTTTTTTTTGATAATGTATTGTTGTATGTATGTTATATTTATCGGGGACTTGAAAAGGTGCTTCTTTCAATATATCTCGTGACTTAAAGGTTGTGGCGCCAAGTTGTGTATATATTCTGAAAATAGAAGTGGGCACGTTGCCTGTTAGTGCACTTAAGTCATTCTGCTTACGTCTCTAAATTTAATGAAAAAAAGTTGTTTATTGGAACGAAGTTCTTTTACTCGGCCTACTGAAATTTCAAAAGAAGGTATGAAACGAAAAATCGTAACGCTGTGACATTTTTGTGTGTGTGGATACGTGCATTATTGCTATTTTTGTGTTTGTGTTCGTGCATGTTTGCTATTTTTTGTATGTGTGCGTACATTATTCCTATTTTTAAGTGCGCTTGAAGAGTATAAAAATGTTTGTTGTCTCGTTTTTTCCAACCATACAAAAATTAAATGCAACATTTTATCGCTTATAAGACCAGTTCAGACAATTGTAGTCGTTGGCCGAGCATGCTAAGGCGTCGGTGAAGTATATGCACGATACAAAACAATATGCATACGTAAGAGATCGTGTCAAAGATTCCATCCAAATTATAAGTAAATTTTTTTTATTTCTCGCTATTTGATTAGTATTATTTTCTTTTACAACATATGTAGAAATACAAAATACAAACAAAAAAAAAATACAATTTATGTATGTATGTATATCCCTTCAAAAACTAACTTTCACAACTACGATCGTCTCATCGCATTAAGCATCGAGTCTCATCTATACATATACCTCCCATACAAACCTCCTTTTAAATTAATGTTCTTATTAGAAAAAGTTTTTTGTTTTTTGACTTATTAAATAGAAATTTAGACACTATAAGTTTCTGTTCCGTATCCATCAGCCATATAAATTTCAGGATCCTAGGGTTACCAGGGGGGGTACCTCTCATACAAACCCCCTTTTAAATACATGTTCTCATTAGAAAAAGTTTTTTGTTTTTTGACTTATTGAATTGAAATTTTGACACTATAAGTTTCTGTTCCGTATCCATCAGCCATATAAATTTCATGTTCCTAGGGTTACCAGGAGGGGTACCTCCCATACAAACTAAGTACAATAAAAATACAATGCAACTCAAACTGTGTTCATTGTTGATACTCAAAATGTGTTCTTTGTTGATACTCAAACGGTAACAGAGAGAATATGGTGATGTTAAGAATGGAAGGTTGGATGCAACCTGGAGGAGCGTGAAGAGTATTACATCTTTGGCACAGCCAATGACAGCCTTCTTTCTGGTTTTTGTTTAAAATAGTATCAATTAAAATGCACTCATCCCATTCATAATCAAATTACTGAAACACAAGAATCTTTTTTTGGAGCACAGCATAGACTTTATTTCATGAAAATTGACCCACACTTTATGAATTAATTTATAATTCAAAAAATTTAAAATGCGTTTTTTCTAACAAATGTCATCATAAAGCATACAAAAATTAAATGCAATACCTCAAAAATCATTTTGTCGCTTCTAAGACCAATTCATACAATAGTAGTCGTTAGCCGAGAATGCAAAATCGTTGAGACTGACCATGTCAGACCAGAGAGTTCTGGCAGAACTCGCACGAGAACTCGAGTTCTGAGCTTTAAAAACAACTACAAATTTCGTTCGTTTTCCCTGTGGTTGTTGTAATTGGAACACGAGTTCTCATGCGAGTTCTGGCTTAGTCCAGACGTTAAATTTCTGCATATGTCGTTGGACCAGTTCAGCAGAATTAACGGGATATGATGAATTCGCAAGAATAGCAGTGTCATCTGCATTCTGATGTTGTCATTATCCGGCATTGGCATATCCGCAGTGAATAGAGGGTAAAGGACTGGAGAGAGAACACTGCCTTGAGGTCCTCCAGCATTGATACGCCTTATGTTGGAGTCAGCTCTTAAAGGTCAGAAATTGCTTTCCTGGAAGTATTTGTCTTAATTTATGAAGTAAACCACTTACTCAAACCCTATCGAAGGCTTGCATGACATCCAAAAAGAAGCCGAGTAGTATTGCTTCGTTTCAAATGCAGTTATAATATGATGTACGACTCAGTGAAGTTGTTCAGGAGTACCGTGCTGAGCTCTGAAGCCGAATTGATGGTTTGGTATGACACATTAGACCTTTCGCACTTCCAACACTCTACTCAAAAATATTCTCTCAAATATTTTGGAGAATGTTGGAAGAAGGCTTATGGGTCTATACGATGTAACAATATTCTCTGGTTTGTCCGGTTTCGGGATCATTATTATGGCGGCACATTTCCACTGGGAGGGGAAGTGACAGATCCTGAGCAGGTAATTGAAAAGCAACACCAAGAATAACATTCCTTTGGTGGGTAGGGCCTTGGCAACCGTTTAATCGACTTCATCGTACCCGGGAGCCTTTTTCTATTTAATTTTTTAATTTAATTTTTGATTTCACCTGGGGAGACGTGTCTAATTGTTGTATCAGGCTCGTGGGCTGATAAGGCATCAGCTGTTTCATTCTCATCCATGACGTCAGCGATTATTCAGCAAACGCCTCTGCTTTATGGCTATTAGTTCGACACCACTGGTTTGTACTATCACGTACTGGAGTATGTCTGTGTGGCTGTTGTTTGAAATATTTAGTTGCTCGCCATAGATAGAATCCTACTTTTTCATTTGTTTCCGCATTGAGAAAGAGTTTGTCGAAGAGCGTAGCTCTAGTCACCGCAAGCTTCTTCTTTAGCTTTTTCACAGTCCTTCTCCAGACAATTTTGTCACGCTCATTTCAGCTACGCATAAAGCGTCAACAATCTCTGCTTTTAAAAGAGCCAGAGATAGAATTAAAGGTGCATGCAAAATTTGAATTCAATCGAATGTCAAGAAGTGGTTCTCGACGTGATGCTGTTGTTTTTTAATTGTAGTACTTTGCACTGCAATTGAAGTACTTTTGGAAAATCAGTCGAATCAATTATTAATATTCACATAATGATCTGGTATGTTTGGGAAAGACGACTTGATTGATTTTAAAATATGCCCTTAAGCTTTATATATAAAATTGTATCCACCAATTTCTTGACAACAGCTGGTCTGATCCCATAAGTAAGTACGTAACCCGACTCTTTAAATAAGTAATTTTATAAATAGTACAGATATAGATAGGGATAGAAGATAGATAGATTAATTGTTTGCTTTGCATGTTCTTCTTCCAATTGATCTTTTTTTTTTGGTGGGTTTTTTTATTTAGCTTTCTATTTGATTGGGTAATAAAGTAATTAAGTAATAGAGACAGTTTTAAAATAACGAAAAAAATGAGATGTTTTGCAAAGACGTCCTGATCGATTCTAAAATATGTCTCTGTTTGGGGTACAGCAAATGTTTTTGCTGTCCACTTTTAAATTATCAAGCCGAAATGAAATAAAAAGATTTATTTATAAAACGCCGATGTGCGTTCTGCTTGACAATTTATTCACAACTAACTTTTAAAAAACTTACAAAGCTTTCTTGAACATAAAAAGAAATAGGCAAAATTGACACAATGCAATATGATCCGTTACTTTACTTTACTTTATCTTTGCTTCATTTTAATCTTCATAACTTGGTATACTTCACTCCACATCATCTTGATTAAGAGCGAATTTAAGAGAGGCTGCTCTTAACATCCTCCCCCCGTTGAAGGACTACGGCTTTCAACATCTTCTATCGGTAAGAGACATAACTTAGCTATGGCTCGCTTGATGATTCCCGTGCTGGTACGAATGTTTGCCACACGAGCGACACCATCATTGCCTTTGACAGTTTCAACCACTCGACCAATTTGCCATTTCATCGATGGTAAGTTGTCATAAGTAAGACCAGAGAACCTTCGGGGATGTTTGCTGCTTTTAGACGCCACTTAGCTCGCTCTTGGAGCAAAGTGAGATATGCTGTGCTCCAAGTCTTCCAGAATGACTGTTGTATTTGGCACACGACTTGCCAATGCCTTAAACGATTTGGGCTTAAGTTAACTAGATCCGGCTCAGCTACTCCTGTCAGCATTCCACCAGTCAAGAAGTGTCCTGGAGTCAGAACTTGCAGATCGTCAGGCCTTTCTGTGAGTTGATAAAGAGGTCGAGAATTTATTAAAGCAGCAATTTGATAAACAAGAGTTCTAAATTCTTCAAAATTGAGCACCGAACAAGAAATCGAACGACGAAGATGATGCTTTGCTAATTTAATCGACGCCTCCCAGAGGCCACCGAAATGTGGTGATCTCGGAGGAATAAAACGCCAATTTATTCCTTCATTAAGACAATGTTTGTGTACCTCCTTCTGATGTTCTTCTTTAAACATCAACTCATGAAGTCTTTTCAGCTCTTTTCTGGCACCTACGAAGTTAGTTAGTTGCGTTGTCCGAACAAATAACTTTAGGTCGGCCACCTAAGCTTACGAAACGTTTCAATGCAGCCAAAAATGAAGAAGTTGTCAAATCTTTCACCAATTCCAAATGTACAGCTTTCGTGACAAAACAAATGAAAAGACATATGTAACATTTAATTGGCTGCCAGTTCCGCACCTCTGACTTTAAACGTATGGTCCGCAAAAATCCACGCCTGTTGTATAAAACAAAGGCTGAGGCCTTACTCGCTCTGAAAGTAAACTGCCCATGATATACTGCATCAACGATGGTCTTGCACGAAAACATCGAATACACTTGTTTACAACCTTAGCTACAGCTTTTAATCCGCCGAGGGGCCAAAACCTCATACGAATGCTTGCCAACAAGGCCTGAGGTCCAGCGTGCAGTAGTCTTTGGTGGTAGTCAACTATGATGCTGTTTGTCACTGGATGATCTGCCGGTAGTATAATTGTATGCCTTTCGCTGAAGCTCAAATTTGCATTCCGTAATCGACCACCAACACGCATTATACCAGCTTTATCCATAAAAGAGTTCAGGGATGAGCATCTACTGGAACGACCGATCGTCCCATTAGCTTCCAACTCGATGTAGTCCTGTTACATGGTTGCCCTTTGTACCATCCGAATTAGTACACATGTTCCAGCTTCTATCTCCTCCACAGTAAGCTTGGGGGATGACCAATGAAGCGACTTTGCATTCCTAAAGCGATGTACATAAGCGTACACCCTTTGCGTTGAACGAAACAATTTAACGAATTTGCAATCAATTGAGTAATCTGTGTTGCTTGTCACTACACTCAGCACGTTACGTTTCCTCTCAACAGTGTTAGGAGACAATTTAATTGATTTTGGCCATCTAAGCTTATCCTCTTGCAGAAATTTTGGTCCATGCTTCCACAACTCAGATTCTTCAAATTCCTTAGGAAGTGCACCCTTAGATAAAATGTCGGCAGGATTATGCTCAGTTGGTACATGTCTCCACATCATGCCGTTCGAAATTTCTTGTATGCTACTAATACGATTTGCCACGAATATATTGTAATTAGCAGCGACATCATCCAACCAGGAAAGCACTATACTTGAATCTGACCAACAAAAGAAACTTGCATTAAAAATCTTCAAATCACAAATAGATTTCATCAACTCAGCCAGTAGCATTGCTGCGCATAATTCCAGTTTGTGTACTGTGAGTGTCTTCAATGGAGCTACTTGGGACTTAGAACACAATAAGTTTACTTTCACACAATTGCCCTTCTTTGTTCGAACGTAAACGCAAGCTCCAAATGCCTTTATGCTAGCATCACAAAATCCATGAATTTCTAGCTCAGCATTATCTAATCCAACGAAACGAGGGAACCGAATTTTGCTGACTCGACCTAGTGCTGAGCATAATTGATTCCAATTAAAATGTAAAGATTGTGGTATACTTTCATCCCACGCCATTTTTTGTTTCCAAAGTGATTGAAGAAACACCTTAAGTTTTAACACAACTGGTCCAATCAAACCAAGTGGGTCGTAAATCCTTGCAACACCAGCCAGTACTTGGCACAACACGCTCAGCAATATCAAACGAAGAAAACGAGAATAAGAAATCGTCATTCTTTGGGTCCCACATCAATCCAAGTATTTTTGTACAATCACTACCATCGCTAAATGCTGTTGTTTGTTCTCTACTCGATTCTTCAACTCCTCGCAAGACGCTATCATTATTTGAGCACCATTTTCTGAGCATGAACTTTCCTCGTAAAAGTAATGCATTTGTTTGTGATATAATATCCAAGACTTCTTCTTCTGTACTGCCACCTGAGATTAGATCGTCAACATAGAAGTCGCGTAGTCTATAGCTACCTGTTACATTGCACGAATAGCCAAGAATGCAGGTTTTATGCCATAGGTCACTGTGTCTAATCTATATATTTGTAGTGTATCATCAGGATGTTCACGCCATACAATACATTGCAGAAATGAGTCTGGTTCTTCTATCCGCACACAACGATACATCTTGCATATGTCTGCTCTAATAGCAATCTTGTGAGACCGAAAACGAAGAAGTATGTCAACTAATTTTGGCTGTATTACAGGTCCTGCCATTAACGTGTCATTGAGGGAATAACCAGTAGAGGTTCGAGCTGATGCATCAAATACTACACGCAATTTTGTCGTGGTGCTATTAGCTTTCAAAACACAATGATGAGGTAAAAATTACGATTCTAAGTTAGGTGGTACTGAGCTAATCGAAGTCATGTGTTTGAGGTCAACGTATTCCTTAATGAATGCTGAGTATTGTTGTTTCAATTCAGGATGACTAATGAATTTTCTTTCCAATGATTTCAGTCAATTTACTGCTCGCACGTACGAATCACCCAATGAAATGGAATCAACCTTTTTTGGCAATCTCGCGAAAACTGCTAATAAAATGTATCTCACAATCTAGGTCTTCCTTTGATCTCGTAATCCTTTGTGGAGTATGCCCTTCAACTTCCCAAAAACTTTTTACTAATTCATGTAGGGTACAATCTGAATCACCATCCACTGTATCAGCAATAACAACTGTACAGCATGAAGCTTGATTCAATGGATAACTGACATTTCCAGAGACGATTCATCCTAATCTGATTTTTTGAAGAATAGGCAAATTCGGACCCAACTGTATTTGTCCTACACACATCAGATCGAAGAACAAACTAGCACCGATAAGTAAATCAATTCCTTGCGACTGATGAAAACCTGAATCTGCAAGCGTAATATTTGCTGGAATATTCCATTGAACAGATGACAAATTTGTTTCAGGTTGGTTAGAAGTAATTGTGGGAACGACGACGGCTGAGAGTGATGTATTGTATTTTCCATTTACAGATTGCAATCCTATCATAATACTTCTTTTGCAACTATGTCTGATTGACCAAATCCCGAAATTATTGTTGTAGATTTAGTTCTTTTGACTTGTAACCGATTAGCTAAACATGATGTGATAAATTTAATCTGAGACGCTGAATCGAGCAATGCTCTACATGGAAACAAAATTCCGTTTCGACCTTTGACCATAACCATGGCAGTAGCGAGCATAGTAATGGTTCTCGATGAATGATTTTTGCTAAGCAATGCAGCAGGATTAGAGTCAATGACAAGAGTACTTTGAGGTTCTGATACGACTGAATTTTCGATCCTATCTGAGACTTGCTGATCTATATGCAATAGCGAATGGTGCTTGGCAGAACATGACTTGCAACAGCGTGATTTACAATCTCTTACGAAATGACCCTTGCACAAACAATTGAGGCATAGTTTCAGCTTTTTGGTCTCTTTGAGGCGAATGGAAGGTGATAAATTTAAAAACAATGGACAGTTTGTGATAAAATGTTCCGCTTGACAAAATACACAGCGCTTATTAGTATTTGTGGTTACGAAAGATTTTCTATTTGACGATTTTTTAAAGTTCACCTGATTGCCTGGCGTATTTGTTGCCAAGGCCAAATCCACTCTTTCCAACATCCTTACTCTGCGTTCGAAGAAAGTTGGCATTGAGTCCCATGAAAGTAAGCCTTGCATAGGCATTTCCTCTTCCCATTTTGCCTGCGTAGCGCAATCCGTTTTCTTGCCAATCAAATGCATTAGCAGACCCTCGAGAATTTCCTCCTTGGATGCAAGAGTGCTTAATGCTCGAATATGCGCACTACTCTTGTCCACGATCTCTCGTAAATCAGTTGCTGAGTCCTCAGCCATGGATTTTAAGCCAAACAATTGATTAATATGTGCCTGAAATTGCATACTTGTAATATCAAATCTCCTTTTTAATAACATTACCGCTTTTTCGTAGTTCTCATGACATATTTCCAGAGACCGAACTGCATCCAGGGCGGTGCCAGCCAAGCTTGATCTCAGATGCTGAAACTTTTCGATGTTACTCAAAGTTGACTCATTGTCGACAATAACCTGAAACAATGACCAAAAGTCAGGCCAGTCAGTGACTGTGCCACTAAACATAGGTAACTGCAGTGCCGACAAACGCGTTTTACTTGCTGATGTGCTGGAACCTGCCGAGTGCTCAATTCGAGTAGACGCATGCGAATCTTGAATATTTCGCGAATTTAAACATGCCATCATAGATGACTTAGCTATGATGAATGCTTCCATAAACTGAACTCGAGCATTACTGTTGATTTCGTCCACACAGATCTGCTCGAGCTGCGTTTGAGTATCCTCAAACTGGGATTTTAATTCTGCAAGCTGTTCTAGTTTAACAGACACAATAGGGTATTCTCGGATGTTGTATCAAGAGTCGATTGAATTTGTCTTAAGAACCAGTTACTTTTTTCCTTAAGAAATTCACGATTAGAATGTCCCGTTTCCCCGAAACCGGTTTTCTGTCCTTTTTTTGCCTTTGGCATTGTCTTTTTGATTTTATTACAATATAAAGCAATAAAAAGAACCAAAAGCACAACAACAATGATAAACCGCAAATTCGATTGAATATTTGTTGTTGTCACCAAAACGAACGAAGCGCAAAGAAGAATAATGGAATCGTTGCTTATGCACTCGAAATAGTGCACTTTAAATTAAAGCAAAATAATGAAATTAACGAATATAAAACCACCGATATTTGATTTAAATACAACGATCACGTCGGGGTCACCAATGTTTGGGGTACAGCAAGTGTTTTTGCTGTCCACTTTTAAATTATCAAGCCGAAATGAAATAAAAAGATTTATGTATAAAACGCCGATGTGCGTTCTGCTTGACAGTTTATTCACAACTAACTTTTGAAAAACATACAAAGCTTTCGTGAACATAAAAAGAAGTAGGCAAAATTGACACAATGCAATATGATCCGTTACTTTACTTTACTTTATCTTTGCTTCATTTTAATCTTCATAACTTGGTATACTTCACTCCACATCTTCTTGACTAAAAGCGAATTTAAGAGAGGCTGCTCTTAACAGTCTCTAAACTTTATATGTAAAATGTTATCCACCAATTTCTCAACAACAGCGGGTGCGATTCGCACCAAACTCAGGAACATTCTCCAGATTATGCTAGAGTTTTCCCAAAAATTTCATCAAAATTGTTCCAGCGGTTTGGAAATCCATGGGGAACACACATACACACATGTGTCGTATTGTTGCTAAATCATGCGCAGTATATTCCTTGTTTGGTTCCGGATCAGATTCAACAATAACCACATGAAAAATGGCGTCACACACGAGTTTTTGTTGTAGAATGTAATGCGGATCAATAGGCACATCAATAACTGATTTGCCTTGATTTGAAAATAAATAATAGTCACTCGCGTTTGTATTGGGCCATTTCTGCCTTTTTTAAGTGATTTTCGCATTTACGATCATGGGCGTCATTAAATCGCACATAACATTGGTAAGTAAAATGCAATGCAAAAGTGCATCATCATGATTTAGTCCAATGTGACCACAACATTAGAATGCAGAGCAAGAAGAAGTTCCTATAAGTTTGATTCAATCTTGCGAAATCAATCTTGACTCATCTAGTGTCAGATCTCGAACTACTGAGAGTATAAAATCTATGGCGTCTGATGATAAATCAAGATTTGATAAAAGTAAACCAACCATTGTGGGTTAACAAGTTGGTGGTTATGCGTCGCTTAGAAACGAAGTGAGGTACCAGACCAAGTTATATCTAAAGTTTCGATGGCCATTCGTAGTGTTTGAGCTCTTAAGCGAAGGCAGATACATGCTAAAATCAATGCGAAATAAAAGAATGTACAAGTATTTTCTTGATGGCATTAGAAAGATGCCAGATGGTCAAATACTCAATGTGTTGGAGCCAGGCAATGAGTCCAGTTGATACCGAGAGCGGTCCGTCCAAGTAACTCGATGAGTTCAGTTGGAACTTTAAGTTATCCGTCAGATGTGACAATTTGCTGTCCATCTAGATAAGATGATAAGTTCAGTTGGAACTATGAGTTATACGTCAGATTTATTTATTTATTGCTTATGACAAATTATTGTCAACAAAAGAGGATAATCTGTTTCAAAAATATTAAATTTTGAAAAAAAAAATTACCAAATATTTTAGTGCTATGTAGCTCACTCAATTATCAAAATTTTTGAAAACCCTTTGGTGTCAGAAAGTCTCTTATCTAGTACTATTATTTCACCAAATTACAGATTATTGTAAAGACCACTTGCAGATCATTTTTTTTCTGGCGTATTCTTACCCTTTACCGAAACCAATGGTGTTTCACATCAAAAACCTTAACTGTTTTATTTTTCGTGTTGATTGGCCGCTACTGACATGGGTGACCGGTCGGATCGTCTGCCTTCGCCACCCTCAAAAATGAACTCCACCAACAACTCCACTCCAATAGCATCAAAAAGTGCTATTAAACTCAGTGACTGGTTTACAGAAATCACTGAATCAACTAATAAACGAAACGCTAAAAGACCACCACAGTAACCAACTTTACAAGTCAAAAATAAAATAAGTCGCACTTGCGACAAAGTTGAAACTCCAACCACATCGAAGGGTGGTGTGCTAGCCACCAATAGATATGGTCCCTTGAGCAATGAATCGGATGATAGATTCGATGAAATTGGTGTCACCATGGACATAACAAGTTTGCCTAAATCTGAAACCAATACTCATCAAGAATCATTCACAATCGTTGAAGAATTAACACTCCCAACAAACCAAATCAGTGGCGATAATAACTGCACGATCATCCAACGACAACCGAAAACACAAAAACCTCCCCCAATTTTAGTAGTTGGGGTTTAACAAATCAACATTTTCATGGATTTCCTGTATTCAATTACTGAGCCAAGCTCGTACGTAACTAAATCAATGAACAGGAGTGAAGTCAGAGTTCTGCCTTCCACAACTGAAGCGTATCGCAAAATAATCGATCGTATAGGATTGTAATGAGGGGATTGCACCACACTACACCTATTGATAATAAAGTAAGTCCGCTAGGTCAGCTGGGTCACAAGGTTCGCAATACACACAACCCCATAAGCAGAGCTGACGGTCGGCCACTCAATATATATATTTTTTGTGGATATTGCGCCAAGCCCCAATAATAAAGATATATTGAACATCACAAGGCTGTGTCGGCAAGTAGTCCAAATGGATCCACCTCATAACCGTAAAGACCTCCCTCAGTGTCATCGTTGCCAGGAATTCGGCCACATTCAACGTTTCTGCAGAAAGCAATTCTCCTGCTTGAGACCTACTACAGATCCTGCAATGTGTGCTCTCTGCGATGAGCCACTCACGGCTAATTATAAAGGATAATGATTGTTTGCTAAAGCACCCGAATCCTCTGGCAAGATGACTTACACACAACACAACCCGCCGTCGTTTGAAATGGCTTCAACCCAACGATCTTCTTAATAGGAGATCTTAATAATAATTAGATGTCATCTTAATCTAAGCTCATGTAAATATCCTGATGATGAAATAAATGTATAAAAACCCATCCGGTGGTTTGACATTAAATAAAATAATATCTTTGGCTTACACCTTTAATTCTGATGACAATACAATAAGCAAAGAGAATGAACACGTTCTTGTTGTTTTGTTTATTTTTCTGATTTTTGATGACTAATTTTTTGAAGTGGAACTTCTTTAGCGGCACTGTGCAAAAATTTAGAGTAAAATTTTGAGTGAAAAAATAAAAATGGTAACGTTTTTCGGATTCTGTATCTCATGAACCGCACTAGGTGACACTTCAAATTTACACAGAATGTGTATTTCTCTTGCCATATCCCCAACAAATAATAAAGTTTTTAAAAAATCCATCGGAAAAGTCTCAATAAAGAGATTACAATTACACAACAACAACATGCAGCTTGTGTGTTTTAAAAAATCGGTCAAGTGAGAGTCGCACTCGGACACGAAGGGTTCCGTACCACCGCACAAGGTTTTGACACTATGTATGCAAATTCATTAGACGTAAAGCTTGTACCTCTGACTGAAGTTATGTAAAATTAATAACCTTCGTCCAATAAGTTTACTCCCCAATATCGGTAAGATATACGAAATTTGCATAAAACGATCTAATGGAAAACTCTGTAATAAGTATAAAATCTCTGTCAAATGAGTGCCAATTTGGGTTTAAATTCAAACACTCCACCACCCATGAAATACACCTCCTTCTGTCAGACATTCAATGGAATTTAAATAAAAAATATGTCACAAGTGCATGTTTTATCGATTTAGAAAATGCTTTCGATAGTGTATGGATCAAAGGACTTATATTTAAACTAATTAAGTACAAATTCCCGATTCACTTACTGGTAATACAGGTTGGTTGAAAAGTATTGAAAGCGACACATATTAACCAATAGGAGAATAAAAATTAATATCGTATATTGACATTTTATTTTTCATTTGAACACTATAAAAGAATTATTTTGAATGGTCTCTTTATTCTTTGTTTACAAGCCATTTGAAGTTGACGGGTCAGCCTATTTGTTTGCAATGGAAAACACCGAATATCGTGCGGTGATAAAATTCTTTGTTTTGGAAGGTTTATCAGCAACGGAAATCCACAAAAAATTGGTAAAAGTTTTAAACGAATCTGCTCCATCATTTCCAACTGTGCAACGATGGGAAAAAGCTGTTTGGAAAGTTAGTGCCGCATTCCTTAACAATTCAACAAAAACTGAATCGAAAACAAATTTCTCAGCATAATTTGAAGTGTTTTAAGCAAAATAAAACAGATTTTTTGTGCCGTTTCATAACTATGGATGAGACTGATCCTAAACTGAAACAAGAACGTTTACATTGGACTGAAGCTGGTTGTTCAGCTCCAAAACAGATAAAGTCAGAACGATCGGCAAAAAATGTTTTGGCATCAGTTTTTTGGGATGCAAAAGGCATTTTGTTGATTGATTATCTTGAAAAATGTAAAACAATTAACTCTGAATATTATTGCAACCTTTTGGATCAGCTGAATGAAAAAATTGGTGAAAAAAGGCCCGGTTTGAACAAGAAAAAAATCATTTTTCATCAAGACAATGCAC
This sequence comes from Amiota communis, assembly GCA_037043315.1. Lineage (NCBI taxonomy): Eukaryota > Metazoa > Arthropoda > Insecta > Diptera > Drosophilidae > Amiota > Amiota communis. The sequence goes on from JBAMAV010001059.1 coordinate 74,264, forward strand.
GTGTTCACACAAGTGTTTTGACGATGGCTAAATTCAATGAATTAAAGATCGAATTGATTGAACACCCACCGTATTCACCAGATTTGGCTCCCAGCGACTTCTACCTATTCAGAATCTTGAAACAATTTTTTCGAGGAAAGCGCTTTTCGTCGAATGAAGAAGCTATTGCAGCTGTGGACCGGTATTTTGCAGAGCTTCCGGAAAACCAATACAGAGATGGTATAAAATTATTGGAGGATCATTGGAATAAGTGTATTGAAGTTGAGGGAGACTACATTGAATAAAAAAAATTAATGCATTCAAAAATTATCATTCCTTCATTTTTGCTTTCACTACTTTTCAACCAACCTGTATGATTCGTAATATGATTGCCTCAAAACAATTTACAACACATCTAAATAACATAAGCAGCACAAGAATTTTTAATCTCAATAATGTGCTACAACAAGGTACAGTTAACTCCCCAATATTAACCTTAACCTTTTTATCATTGATTTCCTAAATCAAATTAATAATGTGATAGCCCTTGCAGATGATATAATCATCTACTCCCCGGGAGATAAATTAGACTGTTTCAACACACAACTTCAGAAAGACTTTATTGTAATCAAAAAATATACAAATAGTTGGCATCTCAAAATTAATTTAAATAAATGCGAAACTATTCTGTTCTGACACCTAGTCAAATACTGCAACTTCAATATAAGGAAAACTGGAAAGACTTCGGCATAACATCCAGCTCAACAAATGTACCACTGCCTTTGATAAACACGGTCAAATATCTAGGTGTTCATCTCGACAAATTTTTATACTTTAATTTTCACGTCGATACGCAAATACATAAAGCAAAGCATTCTTTAAATATAAATATCTGTTCTTTTCCAATCACATAAACACACGAGTTAAAATCATAATGTTCCAAGTGCTAATAAGACCGATTATAACATGCATGTCCTGTTTGGTTTAAAATCTCTCCTTTGTACATGGAAAGAATAAGGCTGTTTGAAAGAAAATGTTTAAGATCATGCTCCGGGTTACACAGAACTCCACTTAGAAACTTTATACATATTGTTTCAAATAAAGTTCTTTATGGGGCAGCACAAGTGCAAAGAATAGACAACTTCATAATAAATGTTATCCGCAACCATATCTACAGATGCATGGAAACTCCCGAAAATAATTTAATAATGGCACCCTACTATACAACCTTTCAGTATTTAAATACAGCCCTAACTAATGGCTTTATTCCACCAAAAGCGTTTTTGTTTCTAGACACTAAAGAGCTAATCCAAAACAAATTTGGTTGCCCGGTATTTTATCATATATATAGGCGTGCTACACAAAAATCAATAGATTTCAATATATACCAACAGCAAAATTTGGGTTTTGACACTACTTTCCCGATAAAAGATTCAAAAATGCTTTTCTAGTGGTTGTCCAAATAATTATGTACCCTATTTCCCACCTACAATTTCCACTCCAATTCCTGTTTTTAATCTTTAAATTAAGTTTAAGTTTTATCTTTCAGCGTTATTTTTGTAATTTTTTTGGTTACTTTTTGTTACATATGAACATATTCTAAATTCACCGTATAAAAATATTACTTATCATCAAAAAATGAATGAATGCAGTGCAGTAGAGAGCTCGTTGTAGAGACAGTCTGTAAGTGTATTTATAAATAGTATAGTTTGTTTCTTTTGCTATTCTAATATTATAAACATTTGTAAACATCTAAAAAAAAAAAAAAAATTTGGAAAATCCACCGGAAACGTCTCAATAAAAAGATTACAATTACACAACAACAATATGCAGCTTGTTTGTTATAAAAATGTTTATAACAACAACATGCAAGCAACCAGCTTGTGTGTTGTACAAAAACAAGCAAATGGACCGTATTGATTTATATGACATACTATAACAGCAAAGTCTCCGCGACAGGCACACAAATTAATATGCGAGATTAGAGTCGTGTAGGGCACACACAAATGAAAAGCATTATTGAAATTCGCTCAGTCCATGAGCAGATATGATTGAAGAGAAGAGCGAAAATGCAACAGTAGTAATTGTGGGTGTGTTGTTGTTGATAAGTTGTACACAAAACCAAGCAGCAAAGAGAGATCTCTGTTATATGTTCACTCGCAACAACAACACTGCGACACATAGAAAGAGAGAGAAAAGCATCTTCGGCTGGTGGTCGGTTATTCGGTCACTTGTTCGTACGCTCTTCGTAAAAGCACACATCAGTAAATCATTTTTTATCTCTATCTTACTTATGCATTAACATTCATTCTCTACGCTTAGACGAACAAGACAGTATGTAAATTGTATCCTCCCTCTACGACTCTCCCCCGCATCATCAAATTTGAGCACACATACAAAAGATAGCACACAAACACAAAAATATCAAAAATGCACACACACAAAAAGTCGTGCATGCCCGGAAAAAAAGTGAATAAGCTGCAATGAAAGCGGATCCTTCTATTTTCGCGGAAATATACACCATATGCCTAGCCAAAGGAATTTTTCCCAATATCTGGAAAACACAGAGGCTTGTATTGTTGCTGAAACCTAATAAGCAGCCAGACCTCCCATCCGCATTCAGGCCCCTTTGTATGCTCGACACTATGGGCAAGTGGAAAGTATCATCGTCAATCGCCTGCAGGACACAATGGAGACACGAAATGCCTTATCTGATGCACAGTATGGATTCGGCAGTGGTAGATTGACTCCAAGCAGTAACAGTTACTGCTTGTAGGGAAACTAGTGGAACTAGGAGGAAAGGTGGTAACAAAGAATATTGTGCCGTAGTAACCTTAGACGTCAAGAATGCCGTTAACACGGCAAGCTGGCAGCGTATTATGCAAGCGCTTCACAGTATTGTTACTTCAAAATATCTAATGCGGATAATATCCAATTATTTCGTAGATAGAGTGTTGACGTACAAGTGACGACGGGGTGAAGCAATACAGCCTTCTATTAGATATCTGGAAGTGTTAATTAATCCTAGGTTGACCTTCAAGGACCACCTGGCCAACGTAAATAACAACAAAGCTGCTAAATTCACTCGCATAATGACAAATATAGGCGGGCCAAGAGCAAACAAGCGGAAGCTATTAGCCAGGGTAATCACCTCTATCCAACTCTACGCGGCGCCAGTATGGGCTGATGCAACACTAAAATGTTGATATACGGCGGGTATCCATTCGACGTACCGGCTCAGTATGCTGCGTGTTGCAAGCGACTTTGGCGATAGAAATAATAGCATCCATGGTAATAGCTTTGGCGAACCACCAACAACTGAAAACCGGTTGCAACACATGTGCCAATCTCCAGAGAAGTGGCAAGCAGTAAAAACTGTAATGTTTGCCATTATGAGTACCCTCCACACACTGGAACGCGTTAGAGCCGAACACAAAAAAGTCACACAATATTACGATTTTTCGTATCATACCTTCTTTTGCAATTTCAGTAAGCTGTGTAAAAGAATCGTTCCAAAATTTTAAAATAAAGCTTACAACTAACAAATTATAAGATAAGACGATGAGTTCAGTTGGAACTATAAGTTATCCGTCAGATGTGACGATGTGCTATCTGACTTGTTAGGACGATGAGTTCAGTTGGAACTATGAGTTATCCGTCAGATGTGACAATTTGCTGTCCATCTAGATAAGATGATAAGTTCAGTTGGAACTATGAGTTATACGTCAGATTTATTTATTTATTGCTTATGACAAATTATTGTCAACAAAAGAGGTCATTAAAAAAAGTCAGAGAGGTGTCGTGGTACACCTGGGCGGAACGATGTTCCTTTTTCTATAGTAATTCAAGTTTTTATTTTTATTAAACTTGCAATTCACTCAACAACCATAAACCCTTATGCGGTTGTTCAACACTGTGAACATTTTTATTTGTTGAAAATTTCTTTATATTTTTTTTTCATCATAATTAAATTATAATTATAATAAAAAAAAGAATGAGTGTGCTTAACCCTCACGAGCCTTTGATGTGAAACACGTTGACTATGTTACTAACTGCAGCAATTCTCTTTGTTTATGCTTCCAAAGGGTCCGATGAATTAACTTCTTCTAGCCTAGCTTTTTTGCGATCTCGATAAGCTTTGGAATTTTTAACTTGTAGAGCTGAAAAAAACCAAAAAAAATATTTAAATGTAAAAATCATGTTGTCGCCGCCAACTGTTTGTGAAAAAATTGCCTATAACGATGACGATTTGCCAATGACGATGACAAAAATGTAAAATTTTACTTTAGGGTAAAAATACGCCAAAAAAACGAACGAATGATCTGCAAGTGGTCTTTAGAATAATCTGTACTTTGGTGAAATAATAGTACTAGATAAGAGACTTTCTGACACCAAAGGGTTTTCAAAAATTTTGATAATTGAGTCAGCTACATAGCACTAAAATATTTGGTAATTTTTTCTTCAAAATTTAATATTTTTGAAACAGATTATCCGATTTTAATGGATAACACAGGATCTCCAAAAGTTGGTCCAAAATGAACAAAACTCGATTTAAAAAATATTTTTGACATTTTTTTGTGAAAAAATTTAAATTTTTATACTAGTGTTTAACTATCTAAAAAAGCCCAAATTTCTGTGTAACATATTCAAATTTCATTAAAATCGGATAATCTGTTTCAAAAATATTAAATTTTGAAAAAGAAAATTACCAAATATTTTAGTGCTATGTAGCTCACTCAATTATCAAAATTTTTGAAAACCCTTTGGTGTCAGAAAACCTCCCCCAATTTTAGTAGTTGGGGTTTAACAAATCAACATATTCATGGATTTCCTGTATTCAATTACTGAGCCAAACTCGTACGTAACTAAATCAATGACAGGAGTGAAGTCAGAGTTCTGCCTTCCACAACTGAAGCGTATCGCAAAATAATCGATCGTATAGGATTGTAATGAGGGGATTGCACCACACTACACCTATTGATAATAAAGTAAGTCAGCTAGGTCAGCTGGGTCACAAGGTTCGCAATACACACAACCCCATAAGCAGAGCTGACGGCCGGCCACTCAATATATATATTTTTTGTGGATATTGCGCCAAGCAACAATAATAAAGATATATTGAACATCACAAGGGTGTGTCGGCAAGTAGTCCAAATGGAACCACCTCATAACCGTAAAGACCTCCCTCAGTGTCATCGTTGCCAGGAATTCGGCCACATTCAACGTTTCTGCAGAAAGCAATTCCGATGCGTGAAGTGTGGTGGTAAACACACATCGATCTCCTGCTTAAGACCTACTACAGATCCTGCAATGTGTGCTCTCTGCGATGAGCCACTCACGGCTAATTATAAAGGATAATGATTGTTTGCTAAAGCACCCGAATCCTCTGGCAAGATGACTTACACGCAACACAACCCGCCGTCGTTTGAAATGGCTTCAACCCAACGATCTTCTTAATAGGAGATCTTAATAATAATTAGATGTCATCTTAATCTAAGCTCATGTAAATATCCTGATGATGAAATAAATGTATAAAAACCCATCCGGTGGTTTGACATTAAATAATATCTTTGGCTTACACCTTTAATTCTGATGACAATACAATAAGCAAAGAGAATGAACACGTTCTTGTTGTTTTGTTTATTTTTCTGATTTTTGATGACTAATTTTTTGAAGTGGAACTTCTTTAGCCGCACTGTGCAAAAATTTAGAGTAAAATTTTGAGTGAAAAATAAAAATGGTAACGTTTTTCGGATTCTGTATCTCATGAACCGCACTACGTGACACTTCAAATTTTCACAGAATGTGTATTTCTCTTGCCATATCCCCAACAAATAATAAAGTTTTTAAAAAATCCATCGGAAAAGTCTCAATAAAGAGATTACAATTACACAACAACAACATGCAGCTTGTGTGTTTTAAAAAATCGGTCAAGTGAGAGTCGCACTCGGACACGAAGGGTTCCATACCACCGCACAAGGTTTTGACACTGTATGCAAATTCATTAGACGTAAAGCTTGTACCTCTGACTGAAGTTATGTAAAATTAATAACCTTCGTCCAATAAGTTTACTCCCCAATATCAGTAAAATATACGAAATTTGCATAAAACGTTCTAATGGAAAACTCTGTAATAAGTATAAAATCTCTGTCAAATGAGTGCCAATTTGGGTTTAAATTCAAACACTCCACCACCCATGAAATACACCTCCTTCTGTCAGACATTCAATGGAATTTAATAAAAAATATGTCACAAGTGCATGTTTTATCAATTTAGAAAATGCTTTCGATAGTGTATGGATCAAAGGACTTATATTTAAACTAATTAAGTATACAAATTGCCGATTCACTTAATGGTAATACAGGTTGGTTGAAAAGTATTGAAAGCGACACATATTAACCAATAGGAGAATAAAAATTAATATCGTATATTGACATTTTATCTTTCATTTGAACACTATAAAAGAATTATTTTGAATGGTCTCTTTATTCTTTGTTTACAAGTCATTTGAAGTTGACGGGTCAGCCTATTTGTTTGCAATGGAAAACACCGAATATCGTGCGGTGATAAAATTCTTTGTTTTGGAAGGTTTATCAGCAACGGAAATCCACAAAAAATTGGTAAAAGTTTTAAACGAATCTGCTCCATCATTTCCAACTGTGCAACGATGGGAAAAAGCTGTTTGGAAAGTTAGTGCCGCATTCCTTAACAATTCAACAAAAACTGAATCGAAAACAAATTTCTCAGCGTAATTTGAAGTGTTTCAAGCAAAATAAAACAGATTTTTTGTGCCGTTTCATAACTATGGATGAGACTGATCCTAAACTGAAACAAGAACGTTTACATTGGACTGAAGCTGGTTGTTCAGCTCCAAAACAGATAAAGTCAGAACGATCGGCAAAAAATGTTTTGGCATCAGTTTTTTGGGATGCAAAAGGCATTTTGTTGATTGATTATCTTGAAAAATGTAAAACAATTAACTCTGAATATTATTGCAACCTTTTGGATCAGCTGAATGAAAAAATTGGTGAAAAAAGGCCCGGTTTGAACAAGAAAAAAATCATTTTTCATCAAGACAATGCACGTGTTCACACAAGTGTTTTGACGATGGCTAAATTCAATGAATTAAAGATCGAATTGATTGAACACCCACCGTATTCACCAGATTTGGCTCCCAGCGACTTCTACCTATTCAGAATCTTGAAACAATTTTACCGAGGAAAGCGCTTTTCGTCGAATGAAGAAGCTATTGCAGCTGTGGACCGGTATTTTGCAAAGCTTACGGAAAACCAATACAGAGATGGTATAAAATTATTGGAGGATCATTGGAATAAGTGTATTGAAGTTGAGGGAGACTACATTGAATAAAAAAAATTAATGCATTCAAAAATTATCATTCCTTCATTTTTGCTTTCACTACTTTTCAACCAACCTGTATGATTCGTAATATGATTGCCTCAAAACAATTTACAACACATCTAAATAACATAAGCAGCACAAGAATTTTTAATCTCAATAATGTGCTACAACAAGGTACAGTTAACTCCCCAATATTAACCTTAACCTTTTTATCATTGATTTCCTAAATCAAATTAATAATGTGATAGCCCTTGCAGATGATATAATCATCTACTCCCCGGGAGATAAATTAGACTGTTTCAACACACAACTTCAGAAAGACTTTATTGTAATCAAAAAATATACAAATAGTTGGCATCTCAAAATTAATTTAAATAAATGCGAAACTATTCTGTTCTGACACCTAGTCAAATACTGCAACTTCAATATAAGGAAAACTGGAAAGACTTCGGCATAACATCCAGCTCAACAAATGTACCACTGCCTTTGATAAACACGGTCAAATATCTAGGTGTTCATCTCGACAAATTTTTATACTTTAATTTTCACGTCGATACGCAAATACATAAAGCAAAGCATTCTTTAAATATAAATATCTGTTCTTTTCCAATCACATAAACACACGAGTTAAAATCATAATGTTCCAAGTGCTAATAAGACCGATTATAACATGCATGTCCTGTTTGGTTTAAAATCTCTCCTTTGTACATGGAAAGAATAAGGCTGTTTGAAAGAAAATGTTTAAGATCATGCTCCGGGTTACACAGAACTCCACTTAGAAACTTTATACATATTGTTTCAAATAAAGTTCTTTATGGGGCAGCACAAGTGCAAAGAATAGACAACTTCATAATAAATGTTATCCGCAACCATATCTACAGATGCATGGAAACTCCCGAAAATAATTTAATAATGGCACCCTACTATACAACCTTTCAGTATTTAAATACAGCCCTAACTAATGGCTTTATTCCACCAAAAGCGTTTTTGTTTCTAGACACTAAAGAGCTAATCCAAAACAAATTTGGTTGCCCGGTATTTTATCATATATATAGGCGTGCTACACAAAAATCAATAGATTTCAATATATACCAACAGCAAAATTTGGGTTTTGACACTACTTTCCCGATAAAAGATTCAAAAATGCTTTTCTAGTGGTTGTCCAAATAATTATGTACCCTATTTCCCACCTACAATTTCCACTCCAATTCCTGTTTTTAATCTTTAAATTAAGTTTAAGTTTTATCTTTCAGCGTTATTTTTGTAATTTTTTTGGATACTTTTTGTTACATATGAACATATTCTAAATTCACCGTATAAAAATATTACTTATCATCAAAAAATGAATGAATGTAGTGCAGTAGAGAGCTCGTTGTAGAGACAGTCTGTAAGTGTATTTATAAATAGTATAGTTTGTTTCTTTTGCTATTCTAATATTATAAACATTTGTAAACATCTAAAAAAAAAAAAAAAAAATTGGAAAATCCACCGGAAACGTCTCAATAAAAAGATTACAATTACACAACAACAATATGCAGCTTGTTTGTTATAAAAATGTTTATAACAACAACATGCAAGCAACCAGCTTGTGTGTTGTACAAAAACAAGCAAATGGACCGTATTGATTTATATGACATACTATAACAGCAAAGTCTCCGCGACAGGCACACAAATTAATATGCGAGATCACAGTCGTGTAGGGCACACACAAATGAAAAGCATTATTGAAATTCGCTCAGTCCATGAGCAGATATGATTGAAGAGAAGAGCGAAAATGCAACAGTAGTAATTGTGGGTGTGTTGTTGTTGATAAGTTGTACACAAAACCAAGCAGCAAAGAGAGATCTCTGTTATATGTTCACTCGCAACAACAACACTGCGACACATAGAAAGAGAGAGAAAAGCATCTTCGGCTGGTGGTCGGTTATTCGGTCACTTGTTCGTACGCTCTTCGTAAAAGCACACATCAGTAAATCATTTTTTATCTCTATCTTACTTATGCATTAACATTCATTCTCTACGCTTAGACGAACAAGACAGTATGTAAATTGTATCCTCCCTCTACGACTCTCCCCCGCATCATCAAATTTGAGCACACATACAAAAGATAGCACACAAACACAAAAATATCAAAAATGCACACACACAAAAAGTCGTGCATGCCCGGAAAAAAAGTGAATAAGCTGCAATGAAAGCGGATCCTTCTATTTTCGCGGAAATATACACCATATGCCTAGCCAAAGGAATTTTTCCCAATATCTGGAAAACACAGAGGCTTGTATTGTTGCTGAAACCTAATAAGCAGCCAGACCTCCCATCCGCATTCAGGCCCCTTTGTATGCTCGACACTATGGGCAAGTGGAAAGTATCATCGTCAATCGCCTGCAGGACACAATGGAGACACGAAATGCCTTATCTGATGCACAGTATGGATTCGGCAGTGGTAGATTGACTCCAAGCAGTAACAGTTACTGCTTGTAGGGAAACTAGTGGAACTAGGAGGAAAGGTGGTAACAAAGAATATTGTGCCGTAGTAACCTTAGACGTCAAGAATGCCGTTAATACGGCAAGCTGGTAATGTTTGCCATTATGAGTACCCTCCACACACTGGAACGCGTTAGAGCCGAACACAAAAAAGTCACACAATATTACGATTTTTCGTATCATACCTTCTTTTGCAATTTCAGTAAGCTGTGTAAAAGAATTTCGTTCCAAAAATTTAAAATAAAGCTTGCAACTAACAAAATATAAGATAAGACGATAAGTTCAGTTGGAACTATAAGTTATCCGTCAGATGTGACAATTTGCTATCCGTCTAGATAAGATGATGAGTTCAGTTGGAACTATGAGTTATCCGTCAGATGTGATGAAGTGCTATCTATTGTTTGGACGATGAGCTTAGTTGGAACTTTAAGTTAACTGTCACAGAAGTTCTACATAAACGTAATGATGAGGGCAAGCAGCCTTTGGGACGTAGCTTACGGAGCAATGCAGATGGCGTAGAATTGATCAGATGGAAGGGAAGGGATGCCAAGACACAGAATGTGTTGGTGATTGCAATGGGGGAGAAGCCACTGATGCATGTTATTAACTGCGATAACACTACAGATATTTACTCAGCTCTGGAAAGTGTATATGAACAGAAGTCGGAAGCATCTAAACACTTACTGCGACAGCAGTTTACAGTAAGCTACAGAAAGTTGCAAAGCAATTGGAGGACTTATGTGAAAAAATTTCTGAAATTATGCTTATAACTAAGATTTTAATGACTCTGCCGGTGCAATACAACCATTTTTGGCTTTGTGGGAGGCGACGGCAATGGCGAAACGAACTTTAAAAACGTTGACTTCGTGCTTATTCATGAAAGAATCACATTTGAGAATACAGCACATAAAACATGAAGAATTTGTGATCAAGTAGGAACGTAAATCCAATTCTAAAATTATAAAAGGTAAATGCTTCATCTGCAAGCAGAATGGGCATTGGAATCGGGACTGCTCAAGGAAAATAAGCAACGGAAAAACACATAGTGATGCTTTTATAAGTGAGGTTATGTTTGTGAATTCACACATTACTTCTGAGGATACTTGGTACATGGCGTCTGGGGCAAGTGACCTTATGACGTATCATCGTGAATGGTTTGATAAAAATAAAAAACTACAAAAACCGAAAGACGTCAGAATTGCTATGAAGGCGTACGGTAAAGGTGATATTTCAGTTTAAGCTTTCGACGGTAGTGTGTGTAATACAAAATATTAACCGAATGTACTATATAGTGACATATCCTTACCTCATTAGTCACCCAGCAACTTATTTTCTTGTACATTTTTTTATTAATGATTATAATAATTATAATTTGTTAGCAAAATCAAACCAAACGAAATTAGAACCACTTCTTGACATCCGATTGAATTGAAATTTTGCATACACCTTTAATTCTGGTGACAAAACAATATTCAAAAATATGTAGATTAAGTTCTTGTGCTCAACAAACCACCATAAGCGTTTAGCGACTATTTTGTCCATGACCTTAGAGAGGCATTGGTTGAGTGATATGGGACGGTAAGACTCTGGTTTGGTTCTGTCAGTGTTTGGTTTATTAACTGGGATAACGAGGCTTGTTTTATATTGCTGAGGTATATGGGTGTTGAAAATATTGTTAAAGTGTCTGGTTATTCTATTTGTAAGAGTTAGAATGGCGTGCTTAATCATTGGATATGATATCCTGTCGAAGCCTGGAGTATGGCCTTTCAGCGAGTTGTGAGAACTTAATAATTGAATTGAGCAAATATTTTTATTCATATTTTCAGCTGCTTGGCATGGGGTGTAATTTAGAGCAAAGTTCGAGAGAAATTACTGTCGGATGATTTTGACCACAATTGAGCGAAAGTGTTGGCGATTGAATTGTGGTCAGTGCTGGCACTGTTTGTGTAGGGGTTCATGATTGCATGAATCGATTTCATGGGATTAAGGCCACAAAAGCCACGTATATTAAACCAAATTTGAGACGATGGGGTATTAGGGTTTATTTGTGTGGTGAATTCATAAGTAGCTGTTATCTTTGCTTGTCTTAATTGCCTTCTATATAGCATTTGCTTTCCTAAAGTTGGGTTCTTGGGTTATGTTTCTATTCAATTTATTCCACATTTTGTTTTTAACTTTTTTTATATCCTCTAACCTTTTGTTCCACCATGGGACATTACGTGGTAGTTGAAGAAGAGATGACTTGTGTCCGCTTTGAAGTATTATTTTATTTAAGTTAGCTGCCTACTTATTTATTTCGTTCGCTAGGGTGATATTGTCGTTTATAAACGCAATTGATTTTTCAAATAGTTCCCAGTTTGCTGTACATAACTTGAAATGGCTTCTTGGTGGTGTGATGGGTGGGTTTTTTTGATACCCCATGTAGGGTGCCAGTTATTAAAGTCGCCTGTGATGACAACCAACTTATGCTTAAGGCTATTTTGTTTTCTAAGTTCCTAGAATTAAATGATCTATTAAGCGGTATATATATGGAAAATATGTTAAACTTTGTTTCAGAAACTATTTCTGCAGCGACTGCCTCGATCTCGCCATTAAGTCGTATTCCTTCCTTGCGAATTGAGATGAATTTTCTTCTTCTTACCTTTTAATTTTATTTGTCTAAGTACCTAAATTGACGTTGACCGTGGAAGTACTTGTACCTTGTTATTTTTCACTTGTCCAAAACTTTGACTTCGCTTGGAGGCTCGTGATGAACTGGGTTGGGCTGTTATTGCAGTACTCAAGGTCAACGTAGTTGGTAATAATGCGCTTGGCAGAAATGGGGGTGGCGCTGTTGGTACTGGTTTAATCCGTGTTGATTGTAGTTTCTTTTGAATTTGTGATGGTGTTCAGTAGCGGCGTCTTAATAGCGTTAGTAAAAGATTGATGACCATGTGGGTGTTTTTGATTATAGATTTCGTATGCTGTTTTGTTGTTAACTTTGAGGTTGGTTTTAATTACCAATATTTCTTGTTGCTTCAGGTATATTGGGCATTTTTTGTCAATAGAAGAGTGCAAATTGCTTGGCAATTTATTTATGCTGCAGTTGATACAGCCGATGTTGTTTGTGAATTCCTCTTTCACATCTGCATTTGTGTGATGATGTAAGCCACATATATTGCAAGTTTTTTCGCTCTTACACACTTTGAATGTGTGTCCATAACGAAGACAGTTGTTACAACGAATTGGTGTTGGGATATATGGGCGAACACTTGTTTTTTTGTAGCCGATCATAATGCTTTCCGGAAGGGTAGTTGAGGCAAAAGTAAGGATATGTAGACCTGTTAACTAATTCTTTGATCCTTTAGTGGTATAATTATATTTTGGATGTGAACAATAGTTTTGCAACTACAACACCAAACTGAATACGATCGGCAACAAATTAGAGACCGAAGTATGCGAAGAGAGAATCATATAGGTGTACGCTTCGCTCACTCACAACGTAAAAGAAGTACAACAACAACATGCAACCAGACTGAAGGCTATCATTGGCTATGCCAAAGATGTAATACTCTTCACGCTCCTCCGGGTTACATCCAACCTTCCTTTCTTAGCATCACATCAGTTTGAATGGCAATTTTATTGTACATTTATTTTTTAAACTAGCAAACCGCTCTGCTTTGCACGGGTGCAATTTAAAAAATATCGCTTTGGTATTGATAGCATGAAATTTTATTAATTAATTTTTTATAATACGAACTGAAGTGACGCGTGACTGTCCATGGGAAAAACACTGAATGCTCAGGTCTAATCCCACAACGTTGAATGTTTGACCTTGTGATTTGATAATTGTCATTGAAAATGACAGTTTTATAGGAAATTGCAATATTCTTAATTGGAAAGGTAGATCCGTTAGTATTAATGGAATTAAAACGACTTCTCTAGCTCCACATCCGGTCAGTATTGTACACTCTATTATGTGGTTTTTTTAATGATTTTATCTGTAAACGCGACCATTGCACAATTTTGGTGGATTAAGGTTCCGTAATAAAATAGGGACACCCTACTTTTAAAACTAATTAATGTGGGCAAACCAGAAGGCTGTAGAGAATTAAGAAATTCTGTTGGGAAATGAACAGCCTCTTTCAGATCAATAGCATTGTCTACAGAGTAGTATGTTTCAGTGTGTCAGTCCATTGATCTTTGACAGAATTTAATGAATTACTTTACCTATTTGATCGTTGGTAGGTGACATTTTTTCCTTATATTGCAAGTAAACAAATGTTTTCCTTACCTTATAGTATGGCTTAAGTGATAATAATAATTAGTTTAATTTAATTCTAAAATCACATTTGAAGAAACTTTGCTGTGTAAAGAATGAAAAGCTGCAATATTGTAGTAGCAGTAAATGCTTTTTCCATAAATTATAACACTATTACAGCTACATTAATTTTATAAGCGAACAAAACGGGACTCGTCCGCATAGCCAACCTGTGAAATTATCAAAATACAGTATTGGTAAATGGGGGAAGAACTACTTTTTGAACTGTTTTGTTAACCAAAAAGAGCTGTTTGATGTTGTAGTGAATTACAAATACCTGTTTTGGTGAATGTCAAACTTAGGGTTGCTGTCTTTTGTGAATGACAAATATGGATAATAAATGATAATAATCATAATTACTTTTATTATTGAATCAATTATTTATGTACATGCAAACTTTTCTAAGGAAATTCTTTAATTAATAGTGAAAACCGTATCAAAATACGTTGCGTGGTTAAGAAGTAATCAGTATTCTAACTTCTTGAAATTTCGACTTTGCTTTATACTATGTAAAGAAGTTTGCCATTTAATTTGGGTTTGTATGGGAGGTACCTCTCGTGGTAACCCTAGAACCATGAATTTTATATGGTTGATGAATATAGATCAGTAGCTTATAGAGTCCAAATTTCAGTTCGATACGTTAAAAAACAATAAAACTTTTTCTAACAAGAACATTAATTTAAAGGGGTGGTTTGTATGGGAAGTACCCCACATAGTAGCCCTAGGATCATGAAATTTACATGATTAATGGCCATAGATTACACACTTATCGTGTCCAAATTTCATCATCCGTATGTTAAAAAAACAAAAAAACTTTTTTTAATAAGAACATTAATTTAAAGCGTGGTTTGTATGGGAGGTACCCCCCCTAGTGATCCGATTCGGCTGATTCAGACAAATTTGCGTATGGTAAAAAGAAACCTATGTGAAAGAGTATAAAAATGTAATTGAAGACTGTTCAATAAGTACCCGTGTTTGACAATAGAGGACGTTCCTGGGTTTGTGCCATCTATCAAACGACGCTAATACAAATTTCAGACTGAGTGATAGGTTAGTTTCGATTTGGCAGCCATCCGAGTCAGACGTGTTTCGTGATTTTCGCTAAGATGGAAAAAGAGCAGTATCGTTCAGTAATTCGTTTTTTGTTTTTGGATGGGAAAAAATGCGAGGAGATAAAAGCAAAATGGGATGCTGTTTATGGGGACACGTCGCCATCTATGACCACAGTTAGATATTGGTTCAACGAATTTAAACGTGGGCGAACATCCGTTTTTGATGAGGAGCGACCAGGACGCCCGGCAGTCGTGATTACCGAGGAAATCATTGATAAAGTCCACGATATGATTCTCGCTGATCGACGAACGAAAGTGTGCGATTTTTGCGTCGAGTTGTCACCGTTGATAACACCTGGATTCATCTTTACACACCAGTAACTAAGCAAGAATCAAAACAATGGATTTCTTCCGGTGAAACTGCACCAAAGAAGGCGAAGACGGTCCCATCGGCCGGTAAGGTCATGGCGACGATTTTTTGGGATGCGAAGGGCGTCATCCTCATAGATTTTTTAGAAAAAAGAAAGAACGGTCACTGGACAATACTACAATGAGTTATTGGACCGCTTCAACAAAAAATTCAGGGAGACACGGCCGCATTTGGTGAAAAGAAGGTGTTGTTTCATCACGATGACGCACGAGCACATTCATCTGGTGTTGTCTCCGCCAAACTGCATGAATTGCGTTATGAATCGCTGCCGCACCCCACGTATTCACCAGATCTGGGTCCCTTCGTCTTTTTATTGTTCCCTATCATGAAGAAATGGCTCGCGGGAAAAAAATTTAGCACAAACGAGGAAGTCATCGCCGAAAGAGAGGCGTATTGTGGAGGGTTCAACAAATCCTATTTTTTGGAGGGGTTAAAAAAATGGCCGGAACGTTGGGAGAAGTGTACCTTTCTAAAAGGGGACTATGTTGAAAAATAAAAAACATTTTTTTTTAAAAATGGTGTCTTCATTTCTAACACGGGTACTTAATGAACCGTCCTCGTATAAATGGAGTAGAAATACAGAGGTTTTGATGTTTTGGTTTTGTTTTTATGCAAACAAAGGTTTCTATCTTTTTTACAAACATATTTATGAAAGTCAAATGGTAAGAAATTAAAAAAAGTAGAAAGTTTTCAATATTATATTATTACTAGATTTCCCGGCGCGCGTTGCTACGCCCTGTCTCAAAAAACGGGGTATACGTAAGCCAAAATTTTTTTCTTTTATGAAGATCAAACGGATATGTCCTTTTTTCGCGAAATAATGAGTAGCGTGAAAAAAGTAAAATATTTTTAATCGAAATAGTAAAATAAAACAAAGAAAATCAGTATTAATTTCGTAGTACAATTGAATGAACAATATTTTTTGTTAGTCCGTCTTCAGCCAATATAAATATGTTATACGATTTGCCCACGCGAGAATATGCCACGTATAATTGCCCATGTGAAAACATGGTGTGCCCAAATCTAAGCCTCAAACGGATATCGTTTGGCCTTGTGACTTATTGATTGTCATTGCGATGGGATATTGAACGCGTTTGAATTCAATTTGGACGTCTGTTGGAATTTTTGGAATGCGTGGCAGAAAAACATTTTCGCCTCAGAATTTGCCATTCAAAATACTGGCTTCGATAATGTTCTTCATTAATTTTTCACCCGTTGTTGCGACCCCGTTGTGATAATTTTGTCCACGCACATTTGATTTTTTTTTTTTGCTACTAAAAAAAGCAAGCATGTTATTGTGTTCCTTATCAAATGTTTGAATATTGTTGTTGTTTTCGAATGTTCTCGCTACGATAGAGTTACATTTAGGTTCGCGCCTTCCGAACCGTTAAACTTTAAAACATGATCAAACAGAAACGGAGTTCTTTTGCAATGAGATTTTTGTATGGTAGCATAATGAACTTACTGTAGAGTCAAAATATAAACTTTTCTTATAAACAAAAAAAATGGAAACTATATAAAAACTTGCGAGTTGTAACAAAGTGGATAGCATATAAACATTCTTCATGTACATGCCAACTATCATGCTGATTGGTCAAACGTTGTTGGAGTGAAAAGCTGTTACATTTTTCTCGTCCTATTTTATATATATATACTAACTGTGCCCCCGACTTCGTCTGCGTGGTGTTCGAAATATGTGTGTAATAACGTGTATTTTGTTATCGTTTTTCCTAATTATCAGATCTTTAATATTGCCCTGCAGCTAAAGGAGGAAAACGTTCGAAAATCATCCAAAAAGATGGCAACAGAATTAAAAATATCAATATCTTTTGATTAAGTAGGTCGATTTCGATAAAATAATCGCCAAATGTTACACTAAGCTTGCAATACACCAGTCAAAACCGCATTCACATCGGTTAAGCCGTTTCTGAGATTAGCGTGCACAGACACGAAAATGCTTACGATGTTATATATATATATAGATTAGTACTAGCGTAATGTGAAACTTTAAGAGGCAGCCATTGAAACAACTGCCTATTCAGTGATCTGATGGTTCATGGTGCCTATCTAATGAAGAGAAGGCAGATACGTTTGCTGATCAATTAGAAGACATATTTTCTCCATTAACTCTTGCTGATCCACAGGACGAGGACAATACCAGAGCCTTCTTATTCGCTTCTTGTCAAAGCTCATCTCTCATAGCGCACATTTCAAATGCTGAGCTTGGCGAGCAGAAAAAAAACATTAAAACAAACAAATCTCCTGGATATGATGGTGTTTATGGTAAGATTGTTAAAGCCCTTTCTTATCATGAATCCTTTTGCTAGTTCTGTTATTCAATAAAATCATTCGTCTTCATCATTTTCCTTCGCAATTGAAGTATGCGGTTATTATTATGTTGCCTAAGCCTGGAAAATAACGTCAAGTCGTATGGACCGATAAGTGCTGCCGGTAATCTCCAAAGTATTTGAAAGAATACTTCTCGGTAGATTGATGGTTGCACTGGGCGACAAGTGTGCTATTCCAAATCACCAGTTTGAGTTTAGACATGGACATAGTACCATTGAGCAGGTGCACCGCTTCGTCAATGCCATATTACAGGTTTAGAAAAGAAAATGTAGTGTGCAGCTGTGTTCCTGGATGTAGAGCAGCATTTTCATCGGTTTTGCAATCTAGCTGCTACCACCTCTCAAAAATATCTCGATGAATTTGATGCCTGGTCTAGGTGTTGGAATATTAGAGTTAACAGTTCTAAATTCCAGCATTGTTGCTTTACGCTGAG
Organism: Amiota communis; assembly: GCA_037043315.1. NCBI lineage: Eukaryota > Metazoa > Arthropoda > Insecta > Diptera > Drosophilidae > Amiota > Amiota communis. The sequence continues at coordinate 92,650 of JBAMAV010001059.1, forward strand.
ACAAAAACGCTGTCCGCCGGTAATTCTGAAAGGCACGCGAGTCCCTCAGAAAGCTTCTGTTAATTACTTAAGCATGATTCTGCATCGCCGTTTGACAAAACAAGCTGAATAAATTGAGGTAGCTCATCCGACCCGGTAGTACATTGAATCTCTCTGCCAAGGTTACGATCTATAAGGCTATAGTTATACCATCATGTACTTATGCCATTCAGCTATGGAGACTTTCAACAAAGTCAACTATCAACCGAGTACAGGCCATGCAGAACAAAGCTCTTCTCAACATTACGGGCGGCCCCTGGTATGTCAGGAGAATATCAATACATCGCGAGATAGAAATCTTATCAGTTAATTAGCAAATTAACCGCCATACCAGTCAATACAATGACGCTCTGAATGTGCATGTCAATCCTCTTGCTTCGGCTCTTACAACAAATGACTGCCCGAGAAGGTTGAAAAGGCTTCGGATCTACCACATACAATAGATTTATAAACTAGGGATAGGTATCGATTAATCGAAATAATCGATGCTTTGTTGAAATAATAGATGGTTTTTTAATCTATGTCAACTCGGTTCGATTAATTGGATAATCGATTTGTCCACTTCGGATAATCGTTTTTCCCGCTTAGGGGTTTTAAGGGATTCATAAACGTTATAAAAAATGTACGGACTGGACAAACAATTGAGAACAACAACGTTATGCATGAGAACGATAGAGACACCAAAAATCTTTATGAGTGGTAGAAAAAATATGGGAACGAAATGGTGGATCTTGCGTATCCATCCTCCAAAATGTTAATCCACTAAAATGTTAGGTTTATTTACTACAAAAATGTACATTTTTGATTAATCGATCAATTAATTTGTGTATCGATTAATTAGTCAAAAATAATAATCGATGTCATTAATAGATGTTTTGTTGATCGATACCCATCCCTAGTACGAGTATCAACTAAATTATATTGTTAACTCACTGTCAATGTATCAAAACTATCTCTTATAGTCAGTTATAAAGAAAAGCTCATTGAAATTTTTCGTAATATTCAATATATATTTTATTTTGCAATGGCTTTAACGGTGTTACAATGGAACATTAATGGTTATATGAACAACTACAATAAGCTTTTACTTTTTGTTGGCGCCTTTCTAAGCCAAACTCGCTGCTGCTAAACTACTCACTGGACGAATTAGTGATGTGCGGTGGGAGTTTAACAACACTGGAAGTGACGAAAAGAAGAAAAGTTACATCACTAATTGTCATTAGGTTTTGATCTTGATTCATTGCTTTTGGTTGTTTTGAACGATGAATTGCATATGCATTGCAGTTGGTTGCACTTTGTTTTTTTTTTTGCATTTGAAATGCATTTAAATAAAATATTGTTGTAAAGAAAAATACAATTTTGAATTTAAAATTAATTAAGTGCATTTATTGAAAGACAAGGCAGCAAAATGGAAATTTATCATTAGGATCTGCAGCTTCTGGAAAAAACTGTGAGTAGTCTTGTGGTATTTTTTTGTGATATCTCTGTCAGTGCAGTGTATTGTGGAAGTGCATATAGGCAAAATTGTATGATTGTTGATCAATTATGCACTGATTTCGGTACATTGGCAGGCAATAAATATGTGAGGTTGGGTTGAAAGCACGTATATTAGATAAAAGAAAAAGAGAAAAAAAGATGGCTCCGAAAAAACTTAATAAAGAAGAAGAGCTTGCCGCCTCTCGTGAACAAATCCTATGTGTTGAAGAATTATGCTTCTATGACTGCAGCTAAATTAGAGGCTAGGTTAAGGTTGATTGAGTCAAGTTTTTCTCAACTGAGCTTAATTCAAGCTCAGATTGAGCAAATTAGTGAGGATACTAGTGAGTTTGAAAAACGGCAAGATATATAATGTGAAGCAACCGCCAAAGTGTCAAATAGCCTGTGGAATATAAAAAAGGAGATACCGAATACTGAGTCACCTATGCTAAACAATTCCAATTGTGAACATGCACCTCGATTACCAAAGGTAAAGTTGCCAGAATTCTCAGGGAAGTTAACGGAATGGACTAGCTGGTTTTATATGTTTGTGACAGTAGTTAATTCCGATCGTGAGTTGGATGAACAGACAAAGTTCATTCATTGGAAATCTTGTTTAGGCAGAAAGGCTTTGAGTACGTTCGAGAGCTTGAAATTGGCAGCAGTAAACTATAAGAAAGCGCTGCAGTTATTAAAGGATCGATTTGAAAATAAGGCAATCATAGCACGGGCTCATATCCGAGAGTCGTTTGATCTAAAGAGATTAAGGCAAGGTGAATCTGATAGTTTGAGATGCTTAGTGGACTGTGTAAATTTGCATTTGCGTGCTTTGAAGTCGTTAGGCAATGAAGCTGAGAGTTTAGAGGCTGTTGTGTTTTATTTGATTCGAGGCAAATTCGATGGGGAAACGCTTGAAAAGTGGGAAAATGATTGGGATTGCACAAATTTACCATCGTGGGTATCATTGTCAAAGTTTTTGAGCAATAGACGGTTAAACTTAGCCAACCGAGAATTAAGGCAAACGACAGTGTTTCGTCAAGGTGCCAAGGGAGATTCTAAGAAGGCTTGCTTAATAGCTACGGCGGATAGGAGTATGAGTCAATCGCGCTATCATTGTTCAGGTGAGAATCAGTTAAAGAGTTGTCCTAAGATTAAGGCCCTCTCTACTTCGCAACGCTTTCAAGTGGTAAAAGGGTGTAAACTTTGTTTTGGTTGTTTCAGCAAGCAGCATTTCACCAAGGATTGTAAGGCGCAGTGGTTTGGTATCTGTCAGAAGGCACATCATGAACTGTTGCATCACAAATGCAATCAACTAGCCGTCACGCGTGGGGTCAATGCAGAGATCAGTGGCGAAAGGGAGTCAAGTGTGTTGCGTAGTGCGTTGCTGAGTAAGGGTGTTGCCAGCTTCTTAATAGCGATGGTCGTTTCACAGAATGTCGATGTGTGTTGGATTCTGGTAGTCAAGTGAATTTTATAACTGGTCGGATGGTCGGAAGATTAGGATTAGCAGTGCGAGAGCTGAATCTGCGGCTCAGTGGCATCGGAAATGCGACATCCGAAATTAAAGGAGAAGTAGAAGCGACGTTCAAAACTTTAGTAGCAAATTTTGCGATGGCAAGCAACTTTTGTGTGTTTCCGGAAATAACACACTATCATCCAAACAGTACAAATAGCGACGTGAATTTGAGGTTGCCAAGAAATGTGAAGTTGGCTGATCCTATGTTTAGTTCTTTGTATTTCAAATTGATCGTGGCAGGGCAACTTGAATTAGGCAAGGATTCTAGATTACAGAAATCTCTCTTGTGTAGAATCGTCGTAGGCGAAGCTCCCCAGGAAGCTGAGGAGCAGGTGACGGAATGAAATGTATTGCATTGGTTCAGAGGTTTTGGCAAAGTGAGGAGGTTGCCTCTTCAAAAAGAAAGTATACAGCTGAAGAGGAGGAATGCGAGAAGGGTTTTGCATCCACTGTGCAGCAAGAAGAGTCTGGCAGATTTGTTGTATGTCTTCCTTTTAGAAATTCAAGGCCAGAATTAGGTGAATCCTACCAGATTGCACTAAAAAGATTTCTCAATTTGAGAAAAGATTGGAGTGTAATCCCTTAGTAAAGGAGCAGTGTGTGGAGTTCATTGATGAACATGAACGACTTAGGAAAAGTACCACAGGCAGCACAACAGAAGGTCAAGTATTTCTTACCCCATTACCCAGTAATTTGGCCAGAGAATCTCACTACGAAGTTACGTGAAGTGTTTGATGCTTCTTGTAAGACAAGACAACGGCAGACATAGCGAAGATGGATCGACAAATTCCGGTGAGCAAACAAGATTGTAATTATCAAGGTATTCTCTGGCGAATTAGTCTTACTGAGCCTTTTCAGATAATGCGGTTGAAGCCGGTGACGTAAGGAACTAAATCGATGTAAAGAACTAGAGAAGATATGTTCAAATTTTCTAATGTGGATAAGTTCTCGGGTATTATTACTAAATGTGTTATCAGAGCTCAGTTGTTTGATCCTTTCGGGTTCCTTAGTCCAGTTGTGATACTAGGAAAGATTTTCATGCAAGAGTTGTGGTTACTTAAGAACGATTAGGATGAAGAGCTTCAACCTACGTACAAGAATCAATGGCAGAAGTACCGAGAGGAATTAAAATTAGGTGATCTCTGTTCAGTACCTCGATCGGTTATCCCAGTTGACTCTCAGACCGATGTGGTGGAACTTTATGGATTCTCCGATGGCTTGTGTCGGGCTTATGGAGGAGTAATTTATGCACGTACAGAAGATGAATTTGGAATAGTCTTTGTACGCTTGGTAGCTGTGAAATCCAGGGTAGCATCTGTGAGGTCGAGTTCTTTGGCACGATTGTGATTGCAGGGGGCGCTACTGATGGTGCAACTAATGACGAGAGTCAAGAGTGTTGTGTATTTAAAAAGGGTTGAAAGCAGGTTTCTTACGAATTCGACTATTGTTCTTAATTGGTTATCTTCTCATGCTAGTCGTTGGACTACCTTTGTAGAGAATAGAGTGGCTCTGATTCAAGACGTTACCAAGATAAGGGATTGGTATAAGGTAAAATCGAAGTTAAATCCAGCAGATATTGTGTCGCGCGGATTATATCCAACTGAGTTAAAGGAGGCCACACTGTGGTGGCATGGGCCTGAATTGCTCAAGGAATCTGTGGTGAAATGGCCGAATCAGAAGTGGGATAGTGGTTCTGATAGAACACCAGAACAAAGAAAGAGCAACTTTAGTTAGATTTCCAGTATTTTGATGGACGCTGCCGATATAATCGGAGCGTGCAAGTTCGTCAATGATTTCTTGAAGCTACAACGAGTGTTAAGCTATACTGGAAAGTTGCAAAGAGCTATCAAGGAAAAAGAGAGACTCGTGGAAGGCAAGTTAGGGCCACAACTGTTTGAAGAGGACTGAGTTAAAGGAGGCCACACTGTGGTGGCATGGGCTTGAATTTCTCAAGCGATCTGTGGAAAAATGGCCGAATCAGAAATGGGATAGTGGTGCTGACAGTAAACCAGAACAAAGAAAGTGCAACTTTAGGTTGATTGCAAGTAGTTCAATGGACGCTGCCGATATAATCGGTCAATGATTTCTTGAAGCTACAACGAGTGTTTAGCTATATTAGAAGGTGTCGAAGAGCCATCAAGAAAAAGAAAGACTAGTGGAAGGCAAGTTAGGGTCACAACTGTAAGAAAACGACTTGACTCAACCAAGGTTGAAGCCTTTAACAGCTAGCGAAATAGAAATCAGGTTAAGATATATTGTCCAAAACTTGCAGAAGTTGAAGGGAAATGGTAAGCTCAGCATAGATACAAAAATTAAATCCGTTCTGAGACAAAGACGAAGGTGCGTTAGTTATGCGAGTAGGTGGTCCATTGTCACAAGCCAGTGTACCATTTAAAATAAAACGTCCTTTCTTGTTGCCCAACAACCATGTAGCTGTGGCGGTATTATTTGTTTATGTGCACCGAAGCAATTTACATGCTGAAGCACAAGCCTTACGCGCTTTCATGCGACAGAGATATTGGGTGATTAATGCCAGGAGACTTGCTCGCAGAACAGTCAGGAGTTGCATGGTGTGTTTCCGGATGCGGCCAGTAACGGCGACACAAATCATGGGATCCGTGCCACCGGATAGAGAGCAGCGAACACTTTATCCCTTTGAGCGAAAGGGAGTGGACTTCACTGAACCATTGTGGATGCACTTTAACACCCGGTGGAAGCGCCCTGTCAAAGTGTTTTTTTTTGTTTTTCTGGATGAGCCAAGGAGGTGTAAATCTTCGAAAGATCCTAGCAAACCAACCTACTAGAATGCACGATTCACCAGACAAGCAGTCTCATGTAGTGCCTTCGTACTAAAACCACCCCCTGGACTACACTGGCTCATTTTTCAACCCTGGCGGGACCACCAATTGCGGTATTACCTCGCTAGGGAGATCAGGTTAGACCATACTTCTGTTCAGTTCCTTATCTCTGCGGACCTGCTGCATTATTGCCACGATTATCCCGCAAGCTGTGTTCCAGGAGTCTTCATCCTTTAGTATGTAGTTATTCACGCCATTTGGTGTAAGGTTTCCACCTACCTCAGCCGTGATTAACTCTCTGAGGTGTACAAACCGGGAACAATCCATAAGAACATGGCGATCATTTTCTCGCTGGTTTGCACAAAACAGGCAATGCGGGTCATCAACATGCTTGAATTTAGGCAGATATTCCCGGAAACATCCATGTTCCGTGAGGAACTGCATGAGATGGTAGTTCAGAGTACCATGCTTCCTAGATGTCCACACACTGATGTCAGGAATTAGCTCAAACGTCCACCTCCCCTTTGTTGCGCTTTGCCAACGCTGCTGCCAGGAGTCGATGTGATTCCCTATCAATGTGTATCGGGCTCCACCCGTCTCGCTGCATTTATTTCTGTAAGCTCGTTGACGTCAATACTCACCGGCTTACAGTTAGCAATGACATTTATTGGCGTCATCTGAGACCGTTCGGAACGGAGAACATACTCTGGCGATACACAGACGCGGCTCCTTTAACGTATGACCAGAACTTGATTGCACCGGGCCACACCGCTGCCAGCAGCTCACGCACTGGTTGTCTGGACCCTCCAGCATTTGGCATCAGCGTTGCCAGGGCTGTGCAGCACTTGGGTGCTTTCTTACTTGAGAACTTTATGTGGTCCCTAAAGTTGAGACGACAATCCAAGAGAATCCCCAAGTACTTGATGGAGGGTGCAGAAGCTATATCTTGCGTCCCGACTCGTATATTAAGGAATTCTATCTTCTTCCTGCTACTGATTAGGACCAACTCAGTTTTTTGGTCCGCTAGTTCCAGACTAGTCTGCCATAGTCAGTTTTTGATGCTCAAAACAGCAGAGTTGCTTTTCCCTTGAAGGTCCGGAAGCGTATTAGCAACTGCTACATCATCCGTATTGCCAATTATTTCCACTCCATCCGGTACAGGTACACTGAAGACATAATCGTACATCACGCCGGCAGTATTGTTTCCTATTTCTGTGTCATACAAAAGCGTTCTGTTGCTCAAATATGACATCGCTATTCTAACCAGATACCTTGGTACACAGCGATTGTCCAAAGAGCGTACTATGTTGGACCATATTGCCGATTTTTATTTTTTTTTTTCCCAATTGTTTTTTATTTCCCAATTGTTTTTGTATTTTTTATCTATTAATATGAAACACTTTATATATGTTTCTGAAAGGGTTGACAATTATTTTTTGAATACAGCTAGACAAACATTTTTTTAGATTTATAAACGATTAGAAATTTGTTTATTAAATACTTTAAAATGCTTGATCTACTGGCCTTGTCCTTTTAAGCCGTCTGGTCCTTGTGAGTTCGTCAATCGGAAGATTACTTTTATCGTTGTTTACATGGTTTGCCAGTTTAAATTGGTGTTTTCTGCTCATTTGTTTTATTACTTCATTCACTGGTGGTATTCTTAAGTCACGATGAATGTTGTCATTTCGTATATACCATTCAGCATTGATTATCATTCTTAATATTTTTGATTGGTGTCTTTGTAAAAGTGATATGTTTGTTGACTTTGCTGTGCTCCATAGCTGAATTCCATAAGTCCACATGGGTTTGATAATGGTCTTATATATTAGCAGTTTGTTGTCAGTTGATAAGGTTGAATTTTTTGAGAGAAGCCAATATAATTGTCTGAATTTTATTTTGACTTGGTCTCTTTTCTTTTGAATGTGAAATTTCCAATTTAATTTATGCATTCCTAGATATTTTGCGACGTTTTAAGTGGGAATATCCGTCTGGTTGATTTGGAGCTTCTGTGGTTGGTATCTTGTTCTCGTTGTGTAAATGACATGGACAGTTTTTTGTTCATTTATTTTGATTTTCCATTTATTGAACCAGGTTACCATTGTGTCTATTATTAGTTGCATATCTGATGTAGCTTTCGTCAAGTCTATGTTGGAATGCAAAAGATCGGTGTCATCTGCAAATGTAGCGATCATTGATGATTCGTCTGTGGGGGTAAGTATGTCTGCTGTATATGAATTGTTACTATACAGTGGCCATAGAACGGTTCATTGTGGAATTCCAGCTTTGATTTGTCTTAAAGATGATTGGCAGTCTTTGTATTTAACATAAAAGTATCGTCCAGTTATATTTCTTTTTACTATGTTATATAGAGGTTCTGGTAACTGGTATTGTAGTTTGTGCAATAAGCCTTCATGCCAAACTTTGCCGAACGCCTTTTCTAAGTACATCAAGAAAAACACCTACGCAGTATTTTTTGTCGTCTAGATCTGATAATATTTTTTGAGTCACCCTATGGACTTGCTGTATAGTCGAGTGTTGTTGTCGGAATCCGAATTGATGATCTGGAATTGCCCGCCTGTCTTATAATATTGGGTTTATTCTGTCGTGTAGTAGCTTTTCAAATATTTTGCTTAGAATCGGAAGTAAGCTAATGGGTCTGTAAGATAATGGTAGTACTGGATCTTTACCCGGTTTAGGTTTTACGATTATTTCTGCGATTTTCCAAAGTAATGGAAAGTGTTGAATTTTTAATATAAAATTAAATAGTTTGCAAAGGAGACTTATAGCTTTGCTGGGTAGCTCCTTAATTATTTTGCCAGTCAGTTGATCATATCCGGGCGATTTGTTACAGTTGAATCGATTTTTTATACAGAGTAGTATTTCTCGTGGTGTGATGTTTCTTATTATATAATATTGCCGAATTGAACGCATTTTTGATGTGCAGGGTGACTACGGCGCAGTACTTCTTTGTGCCCGATAGCCAGCTGTCACCAGTAATCGCATTCCGTGCAATGTCGTAAACCCGGTTTATCGCATCGATGGCACACCTCTTCCTCCTGAAACCATATTGGTTTCTGTGTAGACCATTTGGACCTTCAGTAACCTGCTCGAGACGTCGACTTATGATACGCTCCAGTATCTTTCCCATTGTGTCCTACGTATACAGTGGCCTATATGATGACGGTTAATCCGGCGGCTTGCTCCCTTTCGGTATCAACACCAGCCTCTGTCGCTTCCAGCAAGAGTGAAAGGTGCCCTCTTCCAAGCAAACATTCAGCGCTCCACAGAAGACCTCCGTATTCCTCTGTATAGCGTACTTCAGGACACTGTTGGGGATTCCATCCAGGCCATGTGTCTTTTTGCTTTCCGTTCTTTTGGATGCGTCAAGTAGCTCATCTGCCGTAATGAGGGGAGTTGTCTCCGTAACCTCCTCTGGTGTCCAATGTATAGTTTGTGGGAAGGGATTCTGCACAATGTGTAACATAATCGCTGGGCTGACTGGTGCCGCTCCAGAGACTGCTCCCAGGCGCCGTTTGGCAATTTTGTATGCCCCACCCCAAGGGTTGTTGTTAAGCTCTTCGCGTAGGTCCTGAAAGTAAGCACTTTTGCTTTTCTGGGTTGATTTCCGCAGCTCAGCACGCAACGCTTTATATGTAGCCTGCCGCTGTAGGAAATTATCCGTTCCCCTTGCCATTTGGGCCTGCCTTCTAGAGCTGATGCACTCTCTTCTGAGCTGCGCGATATCAGCATTCCACCAATAATTTAGTGTACGCCGAATGTTCCGAACTTTCCTGGGCATTGAGGCATCACATGCATTAGTTACAGCTCTCATTAAGCTGTTAACTTGCTGTTGCGCAGACCCTTGCAGGCTAGTAACTCCTTCTAGCATATAATCTAGCATCGATAAATCTAGCATGCCTATTTTCCATCCTTTCTTTTGCGCTCTTGGGGCTGGTCTGCAGGCGCGGCGAGGGCACGCATTTGTGGTGTTCACTTGAATAGCATTGTGGTCACTGAGTCTGAGGACATCAAGCACTACCCACTTTGAGAGGTGAACAAGTGACCTCCTGCAAAAGTGAGATCAATGCATGGCACTCCGCGGCTGTTCTAGAAATTCGCCTTGTTCCCCGTTTTAAGGAGGGTGATATCCAGACTTGCCTTTAAGACAGCTAGGCCCTTGGCATTGTTCCTAGCACTTCCCCATTCATTCGCCTAAGCGTTGAAGTCCCCGGCAATTATAAGAGGGGTTTTTCCTCGAGCATTGGTTACTAGCTCATTTAGGAACGCATTAAAAGCAGTCAGGTCATCTCTTGGTGGTGCGTAGCAGCTGAATATGTGAATCCCTTTGATCCTTGCATGGTCAAAGCCTCTGTGGTTCGATGGGCCACTGAACTCTACTGGGAGTTGGCCGCAGGCCCAGTTTGCATATATATAGCCATCATATCTCAGCGCATATCTGCGTAGGTTACTTCCCCTTTTCTCGAGATAACAATGGCATCAGGACAAATGCGCTGTTGCTTCTTGGTAGTCTTGGCCTTTTTTCGGTTCTTTGCCTTCCCTCGAACTTCTTTCAACTCCTTGTCCAGCTTCGCTTTACCTGACACAGGGGGATGGAGGGGTGCAGGCTGCACAGATGGCAGAGTAGGCGCGGGCTTCTCAAGTCTCGTTATTGCCTTTACAGGTGGGATCTGCTCGCCTGATGCTGATTGCGAGAGACTCGCTTTCTGAACATGCATTACCAAATGTGTGATGGATATGTATTTACCAGTCAGCCCTTCTACATCATCCGCTCGCACTGGTGTCAGTAACCTCCCATGTAGTCTCTCTACCTTCTTTTGGGTTGGTTCATCCGCTGGCATCTGCGGCATACGAGCGTTTGCTCCACATAAGCCCGGCGTTGTCTGCGAGAAATTCTCTTTTGTACCCGTCCCTGGAACGGGTTTACAATTACTGGATATCTCCTGCACTTCCAAGAGATACAATCTGCTAATGCTATCTATTGTATTTCTCATAAGCTGATGGACCGATCTTCGTTTGCCATTGTCCGAGCTTGTTGAATGAGTTGGCTCCATCCTCGGTTGTGATTCGCCGTTTGGGTTGAAGGCTAAGTACACGTAGGCTAGAAGGCCCGTTTGCTTCCGGTAAATCTACATCGTTGGTCTCTTCCTGTACGGTTGGCGGTACCGTCGTTTTTTCCGTTGCCTGCTCTGTCTCCATCGGAGAACGTGGCGTTAACGTGCTCCTCCTAAATGGATCCGGGATATCTAAGAGGTCTGAACTTGTATCATTTAATGGTACAGGAGCCAAGTTACCCACTCCTGTATCACTGCGGTCATAGGATATTGACGACTGAGGGCCCGCTTTCTCACCCACCAAAGCTGCCGGTACTAGGCTTCCGATACCTTGCACCGTAATAGTCACACTTTTTTGTACTTCCATATTTGTTTTTCCGTCTGGGATCCTACCCATAGCCGTTTACCTTCAGCCAGGTTTAATGGAGCCGCCCCTGATGTGGGGACAGACGCTGTCCAGGAAGCCGCGCATTCTGAAACCCTCGCGCCTGGATTTTTACGCCTTCTCGCATCAGCTAACCAACTAACGGATGTCAGACTGGTCATCGTCCAAAAGCGCCACGTGGAGGCTGCGAGCTGCTTGAGGTGTACACACAAGGATAGTGCTGGACTTCGCCAGGTTAAAGCCAATCGACAACATTGCCTTGCAATTGCACCCCCGCTTCTCTCTGTCAAAGTGTATCTATGTACCTTTGTGTGCTTCGTGACAAAGGCATGTCACTTAGAAATCTTTTCTGATTTAAGTTTTATGGCTTTCATTGCGTCACTTAAAAGGTTTTTGCAAGACGTGGGAAAAGAGTCACCATATTTTGTGACAACGTGACTGATTTTGTGGGAGCAGCTCGAGAACTGAAGACGTTCGACTTTGTAGATAAAGACCAGATTACTGATGATTTTAACAAACAAGGAGTTGAATTCCGATTCATTCTTCCAAGGTCACTCCATTTCGGAGGATTGTGGGAAAGTGCCGTCAAAAGCGCGACGCGACTGCTGGTGACTTCGACTAATGGAACAGCTCTAAATTTTGAGGAACTCTCAAAATCGGTGTCACAAGTGGAAGTAGTAATAAACTCCAGGACGTTGTATCCGCTATCAATGGACCCGAATGATTTGGATGCTCTGACGCCTTGGCATTTCTTAATTGGGCGACCGATCAACTCTTTGACGGAGCCTTGGAATGAAGGCTTGTTGAAATTATCGATGACTGAACGATGGAAATGACTGGTATTGGTTCATCAAACATTTTGGCAGCGCTAGTCGAGTGAATACCTGACGTTGCTGCAAGAGAGAATGAAGTGAACTAAAAAGAAGAACAACATGACTGTGGGTTGATAGCAGAAGACAAGACTCCACCCGGCCAATGGTTTATAGGACGAGGCAACAAAGCACATCCGGGTCGTGACGGTACAGTGCGAGTAGTGACACTCAAGACAAAGAATGGCTTTATCAAACGCAACATACATAAGATTCGCCTTTACCCATCGATGAAAAAGAGGATTTAAGATGGTTGTTGTTGGAAGGAGCTTCCAAGGTGTGGAGTATGTTGGCACCTTTCTAAGCCAAATAAAAAACTCGCTGCTGCTAAACTACTCACTGGACGAATTAGGGATGTGCGGTGGGAGTTTAGCAACACTGGAAGTGGCGAAATTTTCATTAGCTTTTGATCTTGTTTCGTTGCTTTTGGTTGTTTTGATTGATGAATTGCAGCAAGGCAGCAAAATGGAAATTTATCATTGATCATAAGGTTCAAACACTTTTATAAAGCTTTACAATCCTAAAATTATTTGCATACTATTGTATTTCTTAAAATTTCCCTAACGCGGTCCATTTTGAACTACACTGTTCTAACTCAACTATTGCCATAATAAATCTATACAGTTCAAGAAAATAGCCGTTGGCAATAATTTCGACGCAAAAGGTCTGCTGTATACATACCACCTAAACAAAAATTCTTACTTCTGACCTTGAAGAGGTACTGTATACCACAAACACACCAACACTGGTAACAGGTGACTTCAACAGTTGGAGCATTGGTTTACATGGAAGCGATCACTTTCCAATCACTATTAACATGTTCCTATAAACAAAGATATACTGGCAGACATTTGAAAAAATAACCGACTACTTCAGTGAAACAATTCCCACAACCATCAACATTAAAAAAGAAGCAGCTTATTTAAATAAAATCATCAATCAAAATTCGAATAGAGCGATTCCACATTCCAACCCACACAAAAGACCATATAACGTCTCGTGGTGAAGCAAAGTCTTATACGAGCTCAGAAAGGAAAAAAGTAAAGCTTGGCGAATTTTGAACCGGAATATTAATCAAGAAAACATAATCAAATATAAAAAAGCAAATGCTCGCTTTCGGAGGCAACTTCACATAAGCAAAGCAGAAAGCTTACACCAACTCACATCCAATATTCCACCGTCAACTAATACTGAAAAAAGGAAAATCCATTGCAGATTACCTACTCTATATAGTCCTGATCAATAAATCCTTAAACTCAAAGAAGCACATTTCAATTATATCATTAGACTTCTCTATAGTATTTGAATAGATTGGTTTACACACAATGGTGGCCCAGCTGAAAAACTGAGGAATTGGACCCAATATTTTAAATTACATAAAACATTTTATGATATCCAGAAAAATCAAAGCCCAAGTAAACAACACACTTTCAAATCCTTTTCCACTTCACAATGGTATGCCCCTATCTCAGTAATGCTATCATTGCATTCAACGGATTAGCACATGCAATCTCCATGCTCAAGCCCTGCAAATTCACAGCCTATGCCAACAAGTTTAATATAATCGTAGAGCTTACAAAAAAAAAAAAACAAAAATGGCACTATTGGTTGGTTGGTTTTCGTGACTGACCCGTATAGTCCACTACGAGCCACAATTAGCACTAGAGTGCCGTTTTAAATCTACTTCCTCGACGAACGCAATCAGTATTGCAGTCCGAGAGATTGTCGATGAAGTATTTGCCCAGAAACTTATTCCTAGTTTTTGCCAGGGTTGGCATTGACATTGTGGGTGAGCAACTCCTCTTCGTTTTCGAAGCTTCTACAATGGCTGCTGAACGGAATACCCAGTCACTCCGCGTGTGTCCCTACATACCAGTGACTAGTTAAAACTGTTGTTAGCCTTGCGGTATCCGAGCGCCCTTTGTTGAGGAGTCTAAGTGACTCATTTTCATTGTAACTAGAACAGGTAGTACGTGCCACTCTGCAAGATTCAAGATCTTTCCACCGCCTATTTGCCAGCTGACGGAAATACAGGAAGTTGCTCCTCTTGACGACCGCCAGGGGAATGGGTATCTGTTCCGCAAACGATAAACCAAGGGAAGCACCAAAACGAGCTTGTTCGTCAGCCTTCTCATTTCCCTCAATGAAGATAGCTATCTTACGACCTTCTGGTGCGTTATTTCTTGTCAGTCGACATACCTCTCTAATGGCTAGGACCTCTCCCTGAAAAACTGTGGCCTCGTCTGATAACCGGAAAGAGTGGTCGAAGCTTATTTGTGATGAATGCAACCCTGCTCCTACACCACATTCCATCTTTGACCCATCCGTAAAGATTGAAATGTCATAATCACTGTTAAACCCGTTTTCTTTCCACTCAATCCTGGTCGGAAATTTTACTTTGAAGTCGTTCTCAAAGCTATTATGAGCCACTATATAGTCTGTTGTTCGCTTGAACATAAGATTTTTAATTACTCCAAGCATTTTACTATGTCCATATGGTCGTTCTGCCCAGCAGCCAGTTTCTTTTGGCCTTACCGCGCTGTTCCAATGTTTTTGATGTGGAGGTCAATTGAAAGGAGATATAGCAGTACATTCAGTGCTGCCATGGGACACGTGCGCATGGCTCCTGTGATTCCTACATATGCCGACTTCTGCACACCGCTCATTTTGTGGACTACATAGCACTTTCCTAGAGCTGGCCACCAAATAATTGCCCTGTATGTAAGTATCGGACGTATTATCGCTATGTACATCCATGCTGTTATGCTAGGACGTATGCCCCATCTCTTGCCAAGCAAAATCTTGCAAGAGTAAAAGGCCACAGAGGCTTTCCTAGCCTGTAACTCTATATTGGATTTCCAATTGAGTTTAACGTCCACCATAACTCCCAGGTACTTGGCCTTGTTGGAAAGTTGAAGCTGTTGTCCATTCAGAAGAGGAAGGGAAAAAGTCGGTATATTGGTTTTCGTTGTGAAAAGCATCAGCTCTGTCTTGCTTGGGTTAACGTTTAGACCACATCCTGTGGCCCACTTCAACAGCTTCTCCCCTGCATGATGTTGCTTACCAGACTGTGAAACATCCCTGATCCATGATCACAACGTCATCCGCATACGCGACTACCCTTGCCCCCGTCTCCTCTAAAACCTTGATAATGTTATCTATGACTAACAGCCACAGCAATGGAGAGATTACCCCGCCCTGTGATATCCCTCTACTGACATATCTAATTAAAGTCGAGTTTCCTAACTCTGACTGTACTGTTCTAGTTTTTAGCATATTAACTATCCATTTTCCAATGTCTTCTTCTACGCCAAACCTAGCTAGACAATCCTGGATAGCACGTGTACTAACATTAAAGCACCCCCTATATCTAAGAATGCTGCGAGAGAGTATTGTTTATAGTAGATCAACCCCTCTGCCGTACGGACTACCTCATGCAGAGCCGTTTTCGTGAATCAACCCTTGAGGTACGTGTTGGTAAGTCGAGGGAAATTCATCAATAATGGATCGAAGATGGAGCTCTAATACCCTTTCCATCGTCTTCAAGAGGAACGATTGCTGATTGGCCTGAAATCTTTTGCGAACTCATGACCAATCTTCCCAGCCTTTGATAAGAAGACTACCTTGACTCTTCTCCAACTCATTAGTATATGGCATAGATGGATGCATGCAATAAAAATCAACCTTAGCCAAGGGAATACCCTGTCCCGTAGCTTCTATAGCATTGTCGGAAGTATTCCATCAATGCCAGGCGATTCATAGGGCGATTGATTGAGTTCGTGATCTTGTGGTCTGTAAAGATCGATTCAACGTCTTGTGAAGATTGCCATCTTTACAGTCAAGGACGTGTGTTCTAAGTACGAAGTCGAGTGTCTCAGCAGATGATTCTGTCCATGTTCCATCATCCTTTTTCAGAAAAGAAGGGTTTCCACTTTGTATTCCTGAGCCCCAAAATGCTCCTACCTCTTACCCAGGGCTATTGGACTATGCAGATGTCAACATCCTCTTCACCTAGGAGGACGGCAAGATTATCCGAGAGATTCTTAGAATGCTTAAGGTTAATCTGCACGACCTTCAGCATCGGAAGTGTGTTTAGTTGGCGTGCTTGTTGCTTCGTCCTGAAGCATTAGCTCATCCATCAGCTTGTTTGCGGCCAGCAAATTATCTAGTTCCTCGTCCGATGACCTGAAAATTTGTAGTTTGCCGTACCTTACGCCGAACCGTATTTTGTGATCAGTTTTCTCTAACTTCTTAACGGAATCCTAATTAATGGAGAGGAGTAGAGACATACTGCTCTTTTGTTGGCCTTCGTCCTTAATGACAATCCAGTCATTCATTGGCATGGTAGGATTCTGCTGCTGCAGAAGCTGTAGCACCTTGTCGTGTTCCACCTTCATAACAGGCAACCAAATGCGAGCTCTCGGCCGCCTTGGGATGTCTCGAGCTGGGATGAGCTTAAGCCTTAAGCCCTCCCAAGCACTACTTATTTTAGCAAAGCATTTACCCAAGATATCCAAAGACGGACGATCGTCGCATTTGATTACCCTGCAGCCACAGAAAACCGCGAATCCTGGTAGAGATGAACGCAGATCAGAGAGGAGGTGTTCCATCACCAACTCAGTTAACCTGGGCTCAATCTCCCCTATATCTCCAACATCTTCTTACCGCCGTTTATAAAAAATGAACCTACACACACTGACAAAAATAAGAAAAAATGGAATAATAAAAGTCAAATAGCAGAAAAAATTATACATATATTGCAATTTTTTGAATTATAAATTATGCAAAAGAAATACATAAATGGTATGTTTTTTCTATTATCATGTTTAAAAAAAAACAGAAAGAAGGCTTCATTGGCTATGCCAAAGATGTAATACTCTTCACGCTCCTCCGGGTTGCATCCAACCTTCCTTTATTAGTATCACATCAGTTTGAGTGGCAATTTTATTATACATTAATTCTTTAAAAGTTTGCCATTTAATTTGGGTTTGTATCGGAGGTACCCCTCCTGGTAACCCTAGAATCATGAAATTTACATGGTTGATTGTTATGTATAATCAGTCGATCGCGAGACTCCAACCGAGATGGTCATCAATAAGCAAATAAAGAATAATAAAGTACATACACAAAACTGGCGACGAAGTTCAAAAAGAACAAAAAAAAAAAAGATAAACAACGAGCGATCAAGCTTCAAGTGGAAGTGCCGCCAAACAGTTACTTATTAAATTCTTGTGTGTGTATTGCGTCTACGACACGAGAATAAAAGTAATAAAGAAGAGAGAAATCAACGGCAAACGGTAAAACAACAGCAAGCAACAAAAACAAGATAATTAAATTCTTGTATGCGCGTTTGTGACTGCGACGCCAACAATTGTAAAATAACGAACGTCAGAAGCCATAAGGAAATCAAAGCGACAACGAAGGTCAAAACTATTGTTATATATAAGTTGTGTGCGTGTGTGCGACTACGACGCCGACAAGTCAATGAGCGATAAAGCTTCTAGTCAAAGTGACGGGAGTGCAGACGAAAAGCCAAATATCAAAAAGAATAAACTGGTAATTACAACACACAGAACTACCATAGCCGGAGTTGGTAGCCTGGAACCCTTCGATTTGGATCATCCAAACAATGTGCACCTTGCCAACAAAATCGGAACGAACAACCACGAACTATAACCCACCATTGGGAATCTGCCAAGCGTCCATGGTCCCGCATTCATATCGATTTTGCTGGACCTTTCCAAGGTAAAACATTCTTTTTGGTGGTCGACTCCTATTCCAAGTGGCTCGAGGTCGCAGTCGTTAACTCAACGTCATCAGCTGCTGCTATTAAATTCCTTCGGCAGCTGTTCTCTATTCATGGACTTCCGGACGAACTGGTATCGGACAACGGAACAGCATTTACTTCTGAAGAATTCAAGGAATTCATGGACATTAATGTAATACGACATATTCGCTCAGCTCCTTTTCATCCGGCTACAAATGGCCAAGCTGAACGCATAGTACAAACAACCTTAAGAAGTTGAATCGTAGTACCAACATCGACCTTAGTTTGGCCCGCTTTTTGTTCAGTCAGCATATAACCCCTCATACAGCTACTAATCGATCGCCCGCGGAGTTGCTATTCAACCGTCAGCTTAAGACTTACTTCGACAAAATACAACCAGACGAGATTACTGTGGGAAGGGCTTGCAAACCTTGCAGTGATTATCGTTTCATGTCAGGTAGCCCAGTTTGGGTTCTTAACTATGCCTTTGGGCCAAAATGGATTGAAGGTACGGTGTCTGATCAAACCGGACCGATTTCGTACAATATTATTTTAAAAGATTCGCGAATGGTCAAAAGGCATCAGGATCAACTACGTAGCCGTGTACTGTTATCCCCACCCAACGTTCTTGCGGGGAAGGGTTTTTCTGACAGCGTTTCTGAACCCATCGAATTATCATCATCACCACAAGCAGCTGAGCCGTGTACGAATGATCAAGATACATCGCTTTCATCACTGGACTCAACTCCAGCGGATATGCCAGCATCACCAGTGCCAACAGCAGTTCGTAGATCAGAGCGTAACAAACAGGCCACACAATTTTATGAAGCAGCTGGGTGTTAAGGAGTGTTATGTATAGTCAGTCGATCGCGAGACTCCATCCTAGACGGTCATCAATAAGCAAATAAAGAATAATAAAGTACATACACAAAATTGATGAATATAGATTAGAAACTTATAGGGTCAGTTCGATACGTTAAAAAACAAAAAACTTTTTCTAACAAGAACATTAATTTAAAGGACGGTTTGTATGGGAGGAACCCCACCTGGTAGCCCTAGGATCATGAAATTAACCCTTTTGATAGCCATAGATTACAAACTTATAGTGTCCAAATTTCAGTTCGATACGTCAAAAAACAATAAATTTTTCTAATAAGAACTTTTATTTAAAGGTGTGTTTGTATGGGAGGTACCCCCCCTAGTGGTCCCATTCGACTGAAATGTGCTGCGTATGGTAAAAAGAAACCTATGTTTCAGCTCTCTAGCTCAAAAGCTGAGGGACTAGTTTGCATACATACAGACAGACAGACGGACATGGCTAAATCGACTCGTCTCATCGAGCTGATCACAAATATATATACTTTATGTGGTCTGCGATGTCTCCTTCTGTGTGTTACAAACTTCATGACAAACTTATAATACTATTCACTCCCGTGAGGTGTTGCATTTAATTTTTGTATGGTTTATTATGACATTTGTTAGAAAAAACGCATTTTAAATGTTTTGAATTATAAATTAATTCAAATTTTGTGGGTCAATTTTAATGAAATAAAGTCTATGCTGTGCTCCAGAAAAAGATTCTTGTTTCAGTAATTTGATCAGAAATCGCTTCCAAATGTTCGACTCAGAAGCAGTCAAGGCAATGACAAAGAATTGCACAAATGAAAGGGTAAAACTTATCATGGAAGCCGGCCAATCTATCTATATCTATCTATCTATCTATCTATCTATATATAAATGAAATCGTAAGCCTTTTCGTCTCTCTGCACGCTAAGCTTAGAAACGGTTTAACCTATTTGAATGCGGTTTTCATTGATGTATTGTAGCAACCGTCGTATAACATTTAGCGTTTATCGCTTTCTTAATCAAAAGATATTAATATTTTTAATTCTGTTGCCTTCTTTTTGGCTGATTTTCGAATGTTTTCCTCTTTAGCTGCGGAACAACATTAAAGATCTGATAATTAGGGAAATAGATAACAAAATACACGCTATTACAAACATATTTAGAATACCACGCGTACGAAGTCGAGGGCACAGCTAATTCAATAATATGAATGAAGCCATATCTAAATTTCTCAACTGTTATATAGAAGCAACTGGATGCAAGACACATTACTAATGTTTCCATAATAACAGATGTAATAACCAAGGTAATTTTAGAGGAAATAACCGAAGTAGAGGATTGCCTCTATTGAGTTGTGGTAATTATAATAAATACAACAATTATAACAGAGGACGCGGTAATTTCACAGGAAATAATAATAATAATTACAATAACAATAATAACCATAACAGAAACAATGGTCACATACGAATTACTCAAGGTAATTCGGAAAACCAACAAACTTCCTTAAATATTCAAAACCAGCAAATTTGAAAGTTCATACTATCAATCTTAATTTTAATATCTTTATACAAGTAACAAATGAGTATTCAGGTAAAAATCTTACCTTATTAATAGAGACTAGTGCAGACCTATAATTTCTCAAAGAAAATTCAGATACGTATCAAGGGGATAGATAATAAAACAATAAAGCAAATCAGTGGAATTGGTAAAGGTTCAATTGGACTAACTTTCGTCGAATTAAAGACAGGTAAATATGTAATTCGGCATAATTTTCACGTAGTTAATTCAAATTTTTCAATACCATGTGATGGAATAATAGGTATGATTTTTTTTAAAAATTTTATTTGTCAATTAGACTTTCAACCAAATCAAAATTTGTTTACACTCAGACCAAAAAAATTTAGATTATCCTATACATATTCCCATAATTCACACAATTGATAACACTGTTACCTTCACACTCTGAAGTCATCCGACAAATTAATTTGTATTCTACAGAAGATCAAAATTTAATTCCATGTCAAGAAATGCACTGGAAGTACAATTTCTAACTCAAAAAAAAACATTTATTTGAATTCTTAATATTACAAATTCGAATAAAATATTTAATTTAATCAAGTTAAATTTGAACCTCTAACTAATAAGAATATTATTAATAAAACAGATAAGACTAGAAATGAAGAAATAATATCAAAACTACGAAAAAATTGTCCGTTCAATATAAAGATATACTAACAGATTTATGCACCAAGTATACTGACATATTTGGTCTAGAATCCGAATCTATAACAATATATAAATTCTATAAGCAAAAATTACGATTAAAAGATGATGAACCAGTTTATATTAAAAATTACAGAACTCCTCATAGTCAACAAGACGAAATAGCTAGGCAAGTAGATAAATTGATTAAAGATCATATTTAGAACCGTCTGTATCTGAAAATAACAGCCCATTATTACTTGTTTCGAAAAAATCCCTACCGGATTCAGATAAGAAAAGATGGCGTCCTGTAAATAGATTATCGCCAAATAAATAAAAAACTTTTAGCCGATAAATTCCCCCTTCCAAAAATAGATGATATTCTTGATCAAATAAGCAGAGCAAAATACTTCTCGTGCTTAGATTTAATGTCTGGATTTCACGAAACAGAACTTGAAGAAAATTCAACGAGCAATGGATCTTATCGTTCCACACGATTACCGTATGGTTCAAAAATAGCGCTAAATTCCTTTCAAAGAATGATAATAATTGGATTTTCTGGTCTAGAACCATCTCAAGCATTCTTACATATGGATGACCAAATAGTCATCGGTTGTTCAGAAAAACACATGATTAAAAAACTTACCAATGTCTTTGATTTATGTGGGAAAGCAACCAAAAATTGCATCCTGACAAGTCCTCATTTTTCATGCATGAAGTGATTTTTCTTGGTCATAAATATACTGACAAAGGTATCTACCGGATGACAAGAAATACGATGTCATAGAAAAATACCCAGTCCATTACTATAGACATTTCATTAAAAATTTTTCTGATTTGCACGTCAGAAAACACGATTATGTAAAAATAAAATTTAATTTGAATGGACACCTAACTGTCACAAAGCATTTGAATATTTGTAGAGAGAACTAATGAATCCAACATTATTATAATATCCCGATTTCAAAAAGGAATTTTGTATAATAACGGATACAAGTAAAGATTCATGTTCGTATTGTGTAATGACAAAAAAGCTGTAAAAATTGTATACAAAGACATATTATAAACAAAAATTTGTTAAAAATTAATTAATAAAATTTCATGCTATCAATACGAAAGCGTTATTTTTTAAATTGCACCCGTGCCAAGCAGGGCGGTTTGCTAGTTTAAAGAATAAATGTACAATAAAATTGCCACTCAAACTGATGTGATGCTAAGAAAGGAAGGTTGGATGTAACCCGGAGGAGCGTGAAGAGTTTTACATCTTAGGCATTGCCAATGATAGCCTTCTTTCTGGTTTTTGTTTTTGTTAAATATTTATTGGATAAAAATAAGCCTCCAACTTTATGGATATAAACAATTTGTGTGATAAAGGCGAGAGATTAACGTGTGGCTTAAAGCCAAAAAGTATATTAAATTAATATATGTCTGGTTAAATTAAAAGGAAAGCATACGTCCTCTTTGGCGTCCGTATACCCAAAGGTCATCAGGGTGAAGACGCTTGAGAGTTCTCCTGAAGGTATTTATAGCCAAAGCAGCAGCTAGCCTGTTGACATGACCCTTTAACCGGTCATTATACCGGCTAGTATGCAAGTTTATTTGCTCACGAACAGAGAGGATTCTCAGGTCCGTGGATCTCACATCATTACGAGCGTATCAAGGATATCAATTTTCTGCATAAGGTATATATTAGATTCGGCTGTGGTTCCCAGAGGGGAATCCCATATGACCAGGACGGGACCACTATTGCCTTATAAATAAAAACATGCACTCCGGAGCATAATGGCAGAACCGTCATAGAATCTGCTTGGACGCTAATACATTCCAAATGTCTAAGTCTAAAATTCTGGGGCGAAGCTGTTCAAAACGGTATATTTACCCTTAATAGAACTGGGAAAACTAAAGATGGTCACACGACACCGTTTAAGTTATGGTTTGAAAAAAAGGCGAACATAAATTTGTTGAGAGTTTTTGGTTCAGATGCGTATCCCACAGTAAAAGCGAAGGAAATTAAACTAAGAATCGAAAAAGTGAATATTCGTGGGATATGAAGAGAATTGTAAAGGCTACCGCATCTGGATACCACGAGAAAGAAAAATAGAAATTTCTAGAGATGTTATTATAAAAGAAACAAATGATAATTTAACATTTTCAGTTCCAGAAGAGACAGAGACATGTACTAGCACAACGCCCAAAGTAGAAATAAAGGAGGATGCATCCCGTGCTGAGGATAATAACAGCGATACATATGAAGATGCAAGCTCAAACAATTTAGAAGACCAAAATGAGCTAGAAATGCAAACTTACAATACGCGATCAAAAATCAGAGGGAAAGATGTCGGCACATCGCACTGTGCTTACTTGGCTACCTGTGATGTACCTACAACATATGAAGAAGCAATGTCAGGGGATTCAAATATGCAGTGGAAGCATGCCATGGGCGAGGAGATGGAGTCTCTCATCATTAACAGGACATGGAACTTAGTAATGCTACCAGAAAATAAAACTGCAATTTCCAACAAGTGGGTCTACAAAGTGAAGCAAAACAAAGAACGCGAAATCGAAATGTATAAAGCGCGAATTTCCACTTGAGAATCAAAGAAAAAACAACGAATCACTCTCTATTATGCCAACATAATTTACTTTATTCATACAACAATCCACAATTCAACCCAACGCAAAAACGTGTCTGATCACTTTTATTACCCATTACATTCTGCCGCTTCTCCTGTCTATTCGTTTGTAAGAAACCTCGGTGACGCTTCTTTCATGCTCTCTCAATTCATTCAGCAAGGTCCCGTTAGAATTCTATTCGCTTCTCACCCTCTTTCGTCATGGAGTTGCCCACAAGCGGTGAATAGTTGAGGTTGGTAACTCCAACAAGCAATGAATAATTGAGGTTGGTAACTCCTCCACCCGTAGAATGGAGTGATGATCAAAAGGAGGAGATACATGACAGTGCGGTCATCACTACATAGTGGAAAAAAGCATATACCATGTACATAATTGTTTGTTTGTTTACTTATTTCAATACAAATTTGAATAATTATTACAATGGATAGAACTTTTTACTTATACGTACTATAGTACAATACATTAATATAACATGAATTGTAGTTTCATATATTTGAGACTTAATAATCTTTCCTGTTATTGTTAACAAATGCAGTTGATTTAAATCTATGAATCTATATTTCTAAATATTTTTACTCTATCGTTGACAATACTTTTGGTACAACTTATTATTACTACCATCCATTATTATAATTTATTTATTTTTTTTATTTTCTAGTTTGTTAACAAGAGATTTGATTATGTTTTCTTTTTTTTTATTATTATTATCTTGTGCCTTTCAGTTTCTTTTTTATTTTTGACTTATGTTACTTTTGTCCTTTCTTTGTTTTTAATGTAATGTCATTGTCTTCTAAAACTTCATGTTGAGTGAAGCGAGGTGTTAATTTTTTTTTCTGTCTTTTACGTTTTTCTCTAATTTGTCCTTAATCTGTGGGTAGAGTTCTTGTTGCTACTGTTGTAATTTGTTTAGATAATCATGTTCATTATTGAATTGAACTGTTCTATTGTAAGTGTGGGTACGTCCACTAAATAGTTCAAAGGGTGTAAGTTTAGTTGATTGTAATGTAATGTATTGCATTATTATAAGTTATTATCGTTCCAGATAAAATGTCGTCATGGTCACAGGGACTTTGGTTTGTTGTCTTTTTTTGTAAAATAATCCTATATATTTCTATCAGCGTACAGTGGAGACGTTCTACAGGTGAGTTACTTGACGATTGTTGGACTGATGTATAATGTAAGTCGATATTGTATTGTGTGCAAAAGTATTTAAAAATTTTTGAACAAAATTCGGTGCCTTGGTCACATACTATTTTTTTAGGGAAGCCACAATTTGGAAAAAAAATCCTTATTGATCTGATGACATTGAGGCTATCTCTAGAAGGTATTGTACATGCGGCTGCAAATTTTGAGAATTTGTCGATAATTGTTAGAATCTTTTTGTTGTTTATGGCTATATATCAATATGCAAAATGTCAAGGGGTAGATTTGGGTATTCTGGAATTTGGAATGTTAAATTTTGAGGTTGTCTATCATATTTGAGGGTTTGGCAGGTTGTGCAATTGTTAATTATTTGTGCGATTTTGTTTCTCATATGTGGGAAAAAGTTGTCTCGTTTTAGGTGGAGAAGTGTTTCATCAATGTAACGATGGTTATTGTTCCAGTGATAATTCCTTATTATTTCTTATCATCTTGTTGATCAGATATTGTGATATCTTGGACAATTTGTGTGCACCGTATTGGTTTATACATGTTGGTTCCAGCGAAGAATTGTGAATATGTTTTCTGAATTATTTTAAATATATAATCAGTGGAGTTATGGCCAAAGGTTTGTTTGGTTTGAGGAATTTTTGAAGAATTTTTAAAATGACATTTTCATTAAATAGGGAGGGGTTCGTATATTATGCGTTTTATCTTATTTTTGAAGGGGGCTTCAACTTTGAGGCTTGAATTGATATTTTCCTTTAATATTATTTGAACATTGAATTCGTTTAAAGGTCTCTCTAAAATAGGGAAGCCATCATCAACATTCTCCTCCGTCAATTCTAATCCTACTCAGGGCATCTGCATTGGTATTTGCCTTTCCCGCCTTGTATACTATTACAAAGTCAAATTCTGCTAATTTAAGTCTCCATCGCACTAACTTTGAATAGGGTTCTTTTCAGTTCAGCAACCAAGTGAGAGGTTGATGATCTGTTACTATTGTAAATTTGACACCGAATAGATAGGGTCGAAAATACTTTCTTGCCCAAACAATTGGCAACAATTCTTTATCTATTGTTGCGTAATTGACTTCTATGTCAGTGAGTGTACGACTTGCAAAACATACTGCTTTGTCGCTACCTATGCGACCTTGGCATAAGATTGCTCCTAAGGCAAAATGCTAGCATCTGTCGTTAGAACAAATGGTTTGGAAAAATCAGGGTGCTGTAGAATGGAGTCGTTACAAAGAATATTCCTACACATTTCGAATGTATTGACATATTCTTTATTCAATTCTATTTTGTTTTTTAAACGTTTTGTGAGAGGTTTGGTGCGTTCAGCAAAATCAGGGATAAATTTCCTGTAGTAACCCATGAATCCTAGGAAAGACTTTATTTGTGCTACAGTTCAAGGAATTGGGATTTTTTTTATGACAGATATTTTGTTAGGGTTAGGCTTAATGCCTTTTGGAGTAATGACGTGACCTAAGAAGTCAATTTGCTTTTTTAAAAATTCCGATTTATCCAATTGTATTTTCAGGTTAGACAATCTTAGTCGTTCGAATACTTTTTTTTAGTTTAATTATATGCTCCTGAAGGGAGGTAGAAAAGACTATGATGTCGTCAAGATAAACCAAGCAAGTTTCTCCAATCAAACTCTTTATAACATTGTCCATAGCACGTTGGAAGGTTGCAGGGGCATTTTTAATGCCAAAAGGCATACGAAGAAATTTATAATGTTCGTTTTCAACTGTAAAGGCTGTTTTTTGTATATCAAGTTCACATATTTCAATTTGATGAAAACCACTTGCCAAGTCTAAGATTGCAAAATAGATACTTCTGCCTATTTTGTCAAGAACTTCATTTATATTAGGAATATGATATCTATCGGAAATTGTCTTCTCGTTTAGCTTTCTATAATCTATAACTATACGGCATTTTCTCTTATTGCTGGAGTTTATTTTTTTTTGGTACTATCCATACCGGAGAACTCCAAGTAAAGTGAATCGTTTGGTTTATGGAAGATGTCCTCGAACTGGGTACAAACTTTTGCCAAATCAGAAACTTCCTCCCTGTTGAGATGATAATTTGTCAATAAATCCATTATTGAGCTATCATTGTAACAATTAGGTAATGGTTTAGAACTAAAGTGATTGAATTCGACATACATTGATGAGTCATAGGGTTCCACATAGATATTTTCCTCAACACAATATACCTCGTCCTCTGTTGAAGTATTAACGACTTCTACACTTGCTTCATGTGTTCTTGCAGTGTAAAGTCCACCAGAAATTGTTAGATGTTCAGATAATTTGATTTCATTCATAATGAAATCACCGTCATTTACGTCAACTGAAATTAGCCTTGAATTTCCTGGAATAAGTTGTGATACTGAAGTATTAGGCTTAGGAAGAAGTTGTATTATTGTATAGGGAGTCTGTAGTATTTTGTTTCCTGTATTAATAATGGCTTTTACTTGAGTGAGTATGTTTATACCTAATAAGCCGTCAAAAAATAGATGAAATTTGAATCAAAGAAATTCAAACGTTCCGTCTTGTTTAAATTCTTCAAAAGTTGGAAAAGTTGTTTTCATGGTTACTATGTGTTCATTAAGGACTGTTGAAATGGTTATTGGTGTATTGAGTTCCTGTTGTAAGGACATCTTGACATACTCTGGGTTAATAAATAAAGCTGTGGCTCCTGTGTCTATCAGTCTCTCTTTTCAAAGGCATTATCGCTTCCCTAGATGTATCGCTTCATATTGTTGTTTTGTCTGTTAGGATAAGCATTGTTTGGTCGTGAATAATATGGTTTGTATCGTTGGTAATCATTTCGTCCTTGATTGTGATTCCTGGTGTTTTGTTGGTAAGATGATCTGTTACCTGATTTATAATTACTATTTGTCATTGTAGACTTTTTTTTTGAAAATATATGCTTTGTTCTTTTTGACAAAACTCAAAAGCTATTTGGAGGTTTGTTGGTCGCATTGCTCTAATCAATGGTCCTAATGTGTCCTTTAATCGTGTAAGGCACAGTTCTATGTATGTCTCTTTTTTGTTTTTGCAATATTATTGTCTTTTTCGTTCATTTGAACATTGTTACAAATGGTAGCTTGAAGTTCCACAACATCATTGTAGAAATTCCGAATTGATTTATTATCATTAGAAAGGGAATTCAGTTGTTGTATAAGGAATGCTTCTGTTCTTTTGTCAGAATAATGAAGCATTAGGTTTTCTTTGATGTCATCCCATATCAGTGGTACCGAAGTTGCATTAAGCATTTCATTTGCTGCTCCAGTGATTCGATTTCGAATTGCTCGAAGAAGTATTTTCCTCGGTACCTTTAATAAGCAGGAGGATTTCCTCGACTGTCTCAATGAAGGCTTGAAGATTTTTATTGTTACCATCAAAGGGTGGAATTTCCTTGATTGGATCCGGGATTCTCATAGATGCAAATACGTCAGTATTTCCCATCATGAATGAGGATTGGCCATTGGTATGGAGTTTTGTGTTGTCGTTTGACATATTGTATATAATTCTACCTTCCTGTATGCCTCTCAGTTTCTCTACAATATTTAGTAAAGTAGTGGTTTTCCTCTGTTTTTTTTATAAGGTTGGAATATTACTGTTTCCAAATGTGTTGTGTATTACTAATAATTGATATCTCTCTGAAAAAGAAATTATGATTTAATATTTATTTATGTATTGGTGTTAGTGTTTCTTATATATTATAACTATGTGTTTCTTATTATTATCATCATCACTTTACTTCTCTTCTCTCTCTTTTTTTATAGTAGTAGCACCTTCATACTGCCAACACATAAAATAATTGTATCATGTTGCCAACCAAAGTTGCAACTCATGAAAGCATACACAAAACAAACACATGCATACAAAGAAACCTATACTTTGTACATACATATATGCAGCGCAATGAAACACTGAATGTGAATTTGAGCGAGACGATGATGGACGTCGTGTTGTGACCTTTTCTTGAAATATCGGCAGTGAAACAATGAGTATTGATGAACTGCTGTGATGCCGTTTTTCCTCAGTCGAACTTAAAACCAGAGTACAAAAATATTCATACGCGAACGCTCATGAGCGCACATTTATGAAAAATTTCATAAATGAAAATTTCTTGTTTTTGCTCGCGTTCATATATGAACGCTTGATAATTATATTTTTGCTCTTTGTTCATACGCGAGTGATAAACAAACGAAAAAAATACTCACAGCTCATTGCTGATAACAATTCATTTATGTGCGTTCCCGTGCTCTCATACGCTCTGCTCATGAGTGTGTCATCTTGGAATATGTAACAACAAAATTACACATAATTTGTTGTTGGGTATGCAAAAATTTAAAATAAGAAGAAGAGCTTCGTTTTGTCTATTCTATTCGTTTTATTTAACCATTGGTTGATGTCTCTCACTACACATGCTTCATTAAAGAGCGATTCATTTATGAACAAGATCGAAATCACTCACGTTCGCGTATAAGGAAACAAAAAAAAAATTTTTCGCTAGCGCTCGTGAGTGAGAAGAAAATGATACTTTTAATTTTTTCATACGTGAAAACACTCGCTCGCGAGTGAGAGTGAACGCGAGTGAGTATTTCGGTACTCTGCTTAAAACTAATGAACAACTTATGGGTAAGGGAAACGAGACAGTGTGGAGAAGCTGCGTCGTTGCGATCGGTTTTGCCGACGTTCCTTTCCGTCTTCTTTCGTAGTTATTTATTTATTTATTTATTTGTTAAGTGTTTGTAGAGTAGGGTGGGCGCCAATGTGCAGGAAATGCTATACTTCTCACTCATCTCATTTCAACATTCACATCTCCTACTAACAAGCATGGCAAAACATATATGCATGTGTGAATCATCCAAAAGCTATTCGAATTCACCATACACATGCATGCATATATTCTGTTCAAAGTATCCCAGTTGACCAAAACTTCCGAAAACGGTATTACTTATGAGAGTTAAGCGGGTTCTGAGCGGGTAAAAAAACCAGTTTCGGATCCGAAATCGGTACGTAAAGTAATCATCTGTCGCTCAGTCTTGGGCAGAGGAAACTATCATTAACGGGCCACGAAAACGGGCCGTTAACGGATCCGTTTTCGGCCCTCTGTTGGAACCGTTTTTGGGCCCGCAAATGGAACCGTTTTCGGTCCGTTGTCGTACACGTTAACGGGCCGTCAACGGATCTGTTTATGGGCCGTTAACGGATCCGTTTTCGGCCCGTCAATTAAACCGTTTTCGGGCCGCAAGTCAATCATTTAATGAAAAGAACTATTTACAATGAGCACAATTTATTTATAATAATAATTTCTAATTATTTCAACATGGTAGACAATAATAATAATATAAATATTTACAATTCAGAAAAAAGAAATATAAGAAATAACAAATACAAAATACTACTCCTTGCTCCGTTTGCCGATGATTTTTTCAGTTCCCGTCATCCTATCTTGAAGATGAAAGAATTAGAAAATATGAAATTTCACTTGATATTTTAATTTGTTACTTACTCACTCTGCGGATTTTTGCCACTTGAAGTAAATGCAATAAGTTGAGGATGAAGATGTGTTATTCACTAAATATTTAACATGAAAAAGGAAAAAAAAACATTAAAAAAATGCACCACACACTTCACTTAATATTTCTATGAACTTACCTTGTTTTATACCGCCACTGTATGATCACTTGTTCGTACTAAGAAGAAGGATGAAAGAATTAGAAAAAATAAAATTTCACTTGATATTTTGATTTGTTGTTTACTTACTCTGCGAATTTTTGCCACTAGAAGTAGATCCAATAAGTTGATGATGAAGATGTGTTATTCACTAAATATTTCACATGAAAAAGGGATAAAAACATTAAAAAAATGCACCACACACTTCACTTAATATTTCTATGAACTTACCTTGTTTTATTAACAACAAATAATAATTTTTTTTTCCTTTTTTTCTGCGCTCGCGACTGCTGCACTAAATGTATACACAATAAAGAGGAAGAGCGCGAACGACAGCAAAACAAATACCGAAAATTTTGTGTTTGCGTCGTTTATCAGTTACGTCTTTTACTTATTATTGCTATTTATCTATGTATCCGTTTCATGTCCGAAATATTTCCGCGAACGTGAACGTTTCTGAGCATGAAACGGATATTTTTGCGGCGCTGACTTTTTGTTGTTGTCTTGTCGTCTCTTTTGTCTATTTTTTCTCATACATCCGTTTTGTACGGACGAAACACTCATTTCTGAGCCCGTTTTCGGAAGTTTCGACGGAAGTCCGCACGACATACGATGCTTGGTCAACTGGGATATTTGAGTGTTGTGACATTGTGAAAGGATATGTATTGGTTTTTCTTTTGTTAGTTGTTCCGATATACCTCGATAAACCGTCAGTGTATATCTTCGACAAAAACATTTTTTTTTTCTTCTCTGGAAAATGTTGAAAGAAGCAAATTGATTAACCAATGATAAACCGTCAAGGTTAAACATCTTCTTGTTTGTATTTTATGTATTTAATTTACACATATATGTATATATTCTTTCTTTAATATTTTTCAGGTGAGTATATTGGGTAGCTTATGATGAACCGTCAAAGCCAATCACCCACTTCTTGTTTTTCATGTATTTACTTTAACATAGTTTTTTTTTCTTTTTTTTTTTTTTATTATTATTACTACTTTTCCTTCTTTTTCTTTTTTATATTTTTTTATTATTACAACTGTCACAACACTTTAATTAATATAGGCTTGTATAATATTTATAACTTGCGCCACTACACACGTAAGGTGTAATCTGATGAACAAAATTTTCCTGTAGCAGTGTATCGTCTGATGTATGTACTTAGTTGGTAGCAACGGCTATGTAAAGCGTAAAAGATGATCGGGTTGTGTTTGTTGGTTTTTGTTATTACGTTATTTTTCCTCTTTGTGTCTATGTTGTTTCCTTTTTCTTTTCTGATTTTACTTTCTTGTCAATTGAATGTTTAATTTGATTTCTTAATTATTCTACACTTGTTTAAGTTGTTTTTAAATCATTATGTTCTGTTTTGTGTTCACTAGCATTAAGAGTAAAAAACTCAAGGGTTATCAACGGAGCTCGTATAGAGAAACCATCTATACTTTACGCTCAGGTTAATATCTTGTTACCCTTGCTAGGACCAACGGCTGCGCCAATTACCACTTGAGAATCAAAGAAAAAACAACGAATCACACTCTATTATGCCAACATAATTTACTTTATTCATACAACAATCCACAATTCAACCCAACGCAAAAACGTGTCTGATCACTTTTATTACCCATTACATTCTGCTACTTCTCCTGTATATTTGTTTGTAAGAAACCTCGGTGATGTTTCTTTCATGCTCTCTCAATTCATTCAGCAAGGTCCTGTTAGAATTCTATTCGCTTCTCACTCTCTTTCGTCAACAAACGGTGAATAGTTGAGGTTGATAATTCCAACAAGCAATGAATAATTGAGGTTGGTAACTCGCGCTTAGTGGTACGTGGCTTCACACAAAAATTTGGAATTGATAACGAGGAAACATTCAGTCCAGTAAAAAATTCACTTTGATTCGGATGACTTTTGCATTATCAAACGCGCGTGGATTGTCGCTAAAGCAATTTGATGTCAAGACAACTTTTCTATATGGTGAGCTGGAAGAAATTTGTATGCATCAGCCTGCTGATTATGAAGATGGATCAAAGAAAGTATGCAAATTAAAATTAATTAAAAGTCTTTACGGATTAAAACAAGCATCCAGATGTTGAAATCGAAAATTCACGCAACTGTTGGAAAAATTTAACCTTAAAGCAAGCATAGCAATATTAGCAATTTACATTGATGACGGAATCGTGGCAACTAAATCAAAAAACGCACTTACGGAATTTAGAGCCTACCTGTGTTCGTGGCTCGAAATAAATGTTTTTGAATCGTTGTACTATCTGGGTATGCATATCATTCATCAACCACAGAATATTCATATCTCTCAAGTAGCGTATGCTAAAAAAATTTTGCGGCGGCTTTGCATGGTTAACGCAAAGCCAGTAAGCACGCCAGCAGAAGGTACTCTTCAAGCTGACGAAGATGGGGACCAGCCATTATTCTACCCTTATCGTGAGGCGGTGGGATCACTGATGTACTTGTCCATGGTAACAAGACCAGATCTTGCTTATGCAGTATCATATGCAAGTCGTTTTCTGGACAATTACAAAAGGAAGCATGTCACAGCTGTGAAAAGGATTCTCAAATATCTAAGGGGAACATCTGGTGACGGTATTTCTTTTAATAATACTAATGATCTTTCGTTATTTAGTTACACCGACTCAGACTTTGCTGGAGATGTAGAAACCAGGCGCTAAACAGGTGGATACATTATAATGTTTTGTGGCGGCCCATTATCGTGGTCGTCTAAAATTTAGCAAACAGTGGCACTGTCGACAACAGAAGCTGAGTACATTGCGGCATGTGAAGGAATCAAAGAGCTAATATGGGTTCGTCGTTTGTTAAGTGAAATATCTGGCGATCAGACGACACCGCAGCTGTACTTAGATAACCAAAGTGCTATCAAGTTGGTAAAAAACCCTCAATATCACAAGCGTACAAAACATATTGAGGTAAAATTTCATTTTATTAGACAAATTTATGAAGAGGGTGGTTTTATACTAAAATATGTACCAACAAATAAACAATTGGCTGATATTCTCACTAAACCACTTAAGAAAAACATGTTTAATAGCTTAAAAGCAAATGTAAATATTCATAAAATTGTAAAGGAAGAATAACATGATAAAAAGTGGAAGTGTTATAAGTTTGAATTATCCTTTTAACATTATGTTTCATCAAGTTATTCTTTCTACTTCCTTTCTTATCTATTATGTTCACATAAGCAGCACTATTGTTTCTTCTTCTGTGCCGTCATCAGCTGTTTACTGATGCCAAGACGAAAAAATGGAACAAAACTTGGAAGCAATAACAAAAACTTGGCCAAACTGGCAGAATTTTCCCAGCCCTGGTAGCTTCAACTTAACTTTTTCTTTGGGAGCTGAACAAAAGCTAAACCAAAGCAACCCTGAAATTTGAAAATTAGCCTGTTGTTGTTGTAGAATTTTGAAGCTGCTTTCAGAAAAAGCGGCTTTTTTCTTGGTCTGACAAGGCTATAACACATATCATCGTCACTGTATAATATAATTGTCAATAATAAGAAAATAGAAATATGGCTGAAAATAATTCTCCTGAAACAATTGTTGTTGTTGATCCATGTGGCTACCGTCCTATTGAATCTCATAAATTCTTAATCAAGAGGTCACAGTCAATTTATGACCGCCTAACAAAATTAAAGAAAGACAACGACATTGAACATTTGAAACAGATGGATGAATATGAGTTGAAAGGACTTCTGGAATTAGCAAAAGAGTTGAAATCAAATTTTAAGAAAGTGTATGTAAAGTTGGAAGAAATTGATTTTGAGTGTATGATTGGAGAGCTGCCTGATGCCATTCAATCATCTATGTTTCAATTCCGAACGTCTCTTCAACGTGAACTTGGGAAGCGTAGTATAACATCACAGCATTGCTCAACTTTCAAGAATCAAAGTGAATCGCAGTCATTTACCTCAAATGAAACTGAGCTCACTGCCTTGGAGAAGTTGCAGCATTTACGTTCCTGTTTGAGTGGTGCTGCTCTGGATACAAGTTGTTTTTTGAAGATTAATCAGGACAATTATTATATAGCGTTAGAGATACTTAAAAGGAGATTTGATAATAAGCGTCTTATTTTACAAGCACACGTCAGAGAGGTATTTGGGCTTGAGAAGGCTGATTCATCGGTTGGGAAGTTGCGAGAGGTGACAGATAAGATTACAGAGCATTGCAATACCTTGCCACGAAGGAGAAAATTACCGATGCTCGTTCAAGTTTTGTTGCAGAAGCTTGATAAGACGACTCAGGCAAAATGGGAAGAGAGTTCATCTATCAACGAGATGCCTTCATGGGACAAATTGGAGATGTTCTTAAATAAGCGTTGCCGAATCATGCAAAATGTTGAACATACGATCAAAGCTTCAGATATAAAGTTTAGCATTGCTGGAAGAATAGTACATTCCAACACAAGGAGAAGTTTTGTTGTTAAAAATGCCCCTACAAGTTGTTGTGTGCTTTGTGAATGAATAGGCCATTCAATATTCAACTGCTCTCGTTTCGTGAATCTCCCACCTAGCGCTCGTCAGCAAGAGGCAAAAAGACTTGGACTACGTTTTAATTGTTTGAAGAAGGGTCATCAAACACGAGAGTGTATACTTGGAGCTTGTCATATTTGTAATTTAAAACACCATACCCTCTTGCATTTTAATAGTGAGTCATTGAATGCTACCCAATTTGATAATTCAATTGCAACATCGTCATTGCACCCATCTACTTCGAATGCCATGGTTGCAACTACGTCACCTTCTTCTCAAGCCCTCAAGTCTCATTCTGTATCTGATGTTGTGCTGTTGGCCACTGCAGTAATATTCGTACGCAATAGTTCCGGTTTACTAATACCATGCCGTGCATTGTTGGATTCTGGTTCGCAGTTACACTTTGTCACATCTAGATTTGCTAACCAACTTCGACTTCGAAATACTAAAATAATGACTGCCGTTTCGGGCATTGTGTGATGCCAACTTTGTAACTGATTGTTATTCTGTGGAGCTCATTCTGAAATCGCGGATTTCTGACTTCACCACTAACATCTCTGCGATCGACACACAAAACATCACTTACAGTGTGCCTAGTTCATTAGTAAATACGTCATCTTGGAATGTTCCTTCGAACATTCAACTAACTGATCCTTCGTTCAACTTGCCACAGCAGATTGATCTTCTCATCGGAGAGGGTCTATTTTTCAAGTTGTTCTGCATAGGCCAGATTTCATTGATTCCTGGTTTGCCATTGCTGCAAAAACCACAGTTTGATTAGATTCTCTCTGGTGGAGGGCATCATTCGTCGTAAGTCAACGAGTTTTGAGCGGCATTAATCGTAGTACTCATCTAAATGAGCGGGTGTATCGAATGCGTGAAGAAGAGCGTCTACGTGAAAAGGAAATTAATTTCCGTAAAGAAGAGCGTCGTTGTTGTGAGATACGCAAGTGTCAACGTCATCAAGAGCAACGTTTGGCTGATGAACGTCGTTAATTGGTAATTTAGAGCGTGTTAAGGCTGAGTTATTACACTTGAAGAAAGAATGTCAGAAAAATGAATGCAAGAAGATTGAACTTGAGCGACTTAAATTGAAGTGTCTATAGATGAAGATTGTGCAATGTCGTGAGACCAGTTAAACGTTCTGCTAAACGAAAATCAAATGGTCGTTGCACAGAGGCAAAAGAACGTAAAAGAAATGCATTTCATGCCCCGCCCGCATCAATATTTTGTTGGTCCAGCGAGTAAGATAAATAAATAAATGAGATTTCGTATTGCATTTCAGGTCTAGCAGTGGTGGTTCAAACTCATCATCTGGTCACAAAACAAGTGTTGGGCAGTGGTTTTGGAAGTAGTGGTAGTTACTTTGACAACGATTGTTCAAATACAAACTATCGACAAGGCATTGATGATATGAATAACAGCAACAAACGTTATGACGATTCTGGTGATCATAGCAGCAGCTCTAACAATGATTGCAATAATAAGTATATGGGCTGACTTTTCAGTACCGTAACAAGGAAGTGATCATAATAGCGGGCATTAGCTGTACCTGGAAGGATACCGATTTCGATCATTTTCTTCATAGCTGGAAATGTTTTAGTTATTGTATTTTACATTAATTGTGTTTTATATGATTTAGTGTTTGCATGTTTTTCGCTTGTGGTGTTAAAATTGTTATATTATCGTTACATAATTGCTGTAAAAATGCCATACCAAGCACTTGAAAATTAGAAAACATTTTTGTTATATAGTCAGTGGTTCATCGGATGAAAACTTGTCCTTCAGCGCTGTGGACATGTGTACGAATTAGAGGGCTGCTCGACTCAACACTAAACGAAAAATTATCATCTCTCGCTGAAATGATCAAGTACTGCATGCACACTATCAAAGCAGAAGCGAGCAAATTAACTCGTGTGGTGTTGTGTATCGATGCTCTAGTTGAATTCATAAAGAAAGACAGAGTGAGACCGACTCATAGCAAAAGACACGAGTCGCACTGTTTGAAGAATTAGAGGGAATGAAACATCAAACAAAATTAAAGCAGAGTCGAACTATTCGTTTGAAGAACGCAGATGAGTTGATTTGACTCATTTGAAGTCCACCATGCGTTTAAATAACTTGATTTATTTTGATAGCATAAACAGAGTTTGTATTCCATGTTTGGTAGCACATACTTATATCTGAGAAAGTGCTTTTACGAATTTAAAGTTAAATAAAGTAAACATAGATCTAGAATAAGCAACGAACATTTGGAAGGCTTATGGAAGAATTAAAAGTTTTTTTTTCAGTGTATATAAAAAATAGCTACTCATGCCGACTCATGCTTCATTTCCACTGATTCAAACTCGTGCAGCCCTCTAGTCCAAGCAACTCATGTCGACTCATGCTCGGAAGACACGAGTCGGTCGGCTTGATGAATTCCAACAAATAAATCACCAAAGCAATTGAAAGCTATGAGTTGACATGACTTGATTTAAAATCATCATGACTTATTTCCATTGTGTGCGCAGTGTCACTGCCGACTGTTGTCACTACTTAGTGTGTGCTTGTGCAGCCCTCTAGTTCGAATCACAGGCAAGGAGAAAATCTTTTTATTTATTTCACGTTATTCAACCATCAAAGTTATATTATTTGTAAAGGGTTTTCCAATAAGAGGTGTTATTTTGAATAGCCCGCTATTTCAGTAAATGCTACTGAATCTGTCATTTTTTGACATTTGACAAGTAACTACGCAATTAATTAAAATGGAACGATACACGCTTCAACAACGCATTGAAATTATTAAAATTCACTATAAAAATGGTGAAAATTTGACAGAGACGGTTCGTAAAACTAAAACATTTTTGGGACGTCGTGAAGCACCTTGTCGTACAGCAATACAGAAATTGGTGGAAAAGTTCGAGCTGTTTGGACAAGTTGGTGATGTGAAGAATAGAACCCGTGCACGTCGCTTAAGAATAACTGCTGTAGCCCAAAGGGTTGAAGAAAACCCAGGTTTGTCCATTCCTCATCATTCTTTGGAATTGGGTATTTCACAAACGTCATTACACCGTATTTTGCATAAAGACTTGGGTCTTAAGACTTATAAAGTTCAGTTAACACAAGAACTCAAGCCGACCGATCATCAAAAACGTCGTCTCTTTGCTGTTTGGTCCTTGAAATGCATAGAAATGATCCGGAATTCCAACGAAAAATCATCTTGACTGATGAGGCCCATTTCCACCTTGGTGGCTTCGTGAACAAGCAAAATTGTCGCATCTGGTGCTCGGAAAAGCCAAGAGTTATTGTTGAAAAGCCTCTCCATCCTCAACGTGTGACTGTTTAGTGCGGTTTATGGTCCGGCGGGGTCATTTGACCTTACTATGGAATTCGTGGGGCTATCGAGGACATAGGGCAGCCACTTTGCAATTTGGCTATGACCATTTGGCTGATGTTGTTTCCCATTATTAACGGCATGCCTTCTTCTTTATAATGAAATAAACATCCGATCATTTATCTAAAAATATGCCATTTTTCTTCTTCTGTAC
Organism: Amiota communis; assembly: GCA_037043315.1. Taxonomy (NCBI): domain Eukaryota; kingdom Metazoa; phylum Arthropoda; class Insecta; order Diptera; family Drosophilidae; genus Amiota; species Amiota communis. Next base: position 131,117 of record JBAMAV010001059.1, read on the forward strand.
TTTGGCAAGTGAAATAAAAGGCAGATGTTAGCTCAGTGGACTGCGGCCCATGATTAAGGCAACTGATGATCAAATACTGCTGACAGTGAAATTGAGTTTTTTATTTAAGAAATAAAAAAAAAATATGAAATAAATTGCAAAAAGAAAAGGTGCCGAAAATGCTCTGCATCTCCCAACAACGAAAGCAAGAGAGCAAGATTAAGACACTGTACGACAAAAAAATTAATGAAAATTAATGAAAACAACTATATTTTATTAAATTTGACGTGTTTTTTTTTTAAATTTAATTTAAACTAACGGGCAATTTTAAGTGAGCTTAGCTAATGCTCATCATTTTGTTGGGAATTTCAATATCATTGTCGAACGGACAAAGTTCCATCTCAGATGCTCTTGATGAGTCATATGGCTTAAAGGTGTTCTCTAGATAATCTGCAAAAATTTGTGTCTTTTCTTCGCTACTTTTGGCCCACGTGTTATCTGGTCTTTTTATTGGAGGATATCGCACAGCTCGTTGTGCAACCTTTGTTGTGTACTTCCAAAGCGAGTAATCAGTGTTACGGTCATTAGTTACCTCACTTAATTTTTTGCTAAGAGAGCTATTTTTAAAAGATTTTTTCTTAGCTTATTAAGCAGGGTTTTGTAAATAGTAGATCTGGATTGTTGCCATCTTCTACGCATTCTGCGTTTTTCCATTACCATTTTCATTACTTCTTTGGTGGACTTGTGCCCTGCCGTAGTATTTCTTGTCGTTTGTGTCCTTCTCCAAGCTGCAAGTTGAATGATTTTTGTCAGATTAAAGATTTCATCATCTAAGTCAGCAGAGCTGTTTATAAAGATTTCATCATGATTGTAGTCAGACAGGAGGATTCTTTTGTCGGTGTTTTTACTGACAAGAGTGGGTGGTGGCTCCTTAGTAGCTACGCTTTCATAGAGTGTTAGGTATATAGCAGAATGATCAGAATTCATATCTAGACCATTTTCAATACACAAATAATTGGCTAAAGTTTTTCTCGAAATAAAGAAGTCAATAAGATCGGGTGTTTTTTGTGGATCTGTTGGCCAGTACGTTGGTGTGACAGTAGAATAGGTAAAATAAAGTTCTCTGCCTTTTGTTGTGATCAGTCTTGAGCCCCAGAAATTGTGCTTAGCATTGAGAAGCATGAACTTACATTTAGTGCAGGCGCAAAGGAGTTGATTACGCAAAATATGAGGACCGCGTTCTGTAATTAGTTTTGAGTTAAGAAAAGCTTGCAGATTATGATTCTGGATGTTGCCAGGAGGTTTGTTGGTCCATTTCTTTTTTATACCCCATTCCCTTAGATACGAGGATGGTCAATAAGTCCTTAGAAAAAAACATTAGAACAGTTTTTTTTTTGGTAAAGCTCTATTCACTTAGTTAGACGTTTCTCTAATTTTTTTAACCCGCCAGAAACATAAGATTTTGGAAGGTCCTCAAAATAAGCATTTGTTTGATCGATGACTTCTTCATTTGAAAAAAAAAAACGTTGTCGACTGAGCCATTTTTTCAGGTTTGGGAATAGGAAAATGTCACTGGGAGCTAAATCTGGCGAATACGGTGGGTGGTCGACCAATTCGAACTTTAATTCTTCAATTTTAGCCATTGATCCTAAACATGTGTGAACGCGGCCATTGGCCTGATGAAAGATTATTTTTTTCTGTTATTGTTTTTCCTTTTTCCAAATAGTCAACGAAAATAAATCCACGTGCATCCCAAAAAACAGTAGCCATAAACTTACCAGCTGATTTTACGGTTTTCGCCTTCTTTGGACATGGTTCGCCTTTCAAAATCCACTTGATTGTTCTTTCATTTCGGGAGTGTAGTGTTGAATCCATGTTGCATCTACAGTCAGAAACTGACGAAAAAACTCATTCGGATTACGTTGCATGAGCGACAACAGAGTTCTAGAGGCAACCACCTTATTGCGTTTATTGTCGACTTTGAGCAAACGCTGCACCCATCTTTCCGAAATCTTTTTCATACACAATTTTTCATGTAAAATAGAAATGACGCTACGTTTTGATATCTCTGTAACCTCAACTATCTCACTCAACTTTAATCTTCGATCACTTAACACCATATCATGGATTTTATTGATCATTTCTGGCGTAGTCACCTCTACAGGGCGTCCTGAGCGTGGTTCATCCTTTGTTGATGTACGACCACGTTTAAATTCATTTAACCAGTTATAAATAGTTGCAAGTGAAGGAGCAGATGAGCCGTGAACTAAATCCAACTCATTTTTTATTTCCTTTGCTGTTAAGCCTTTTATATGAAAATGTTTAATAACAGATCTAAACTCAATTTTCTAAATTTTTGGAAACAAACAAATTTTTTTGTCTTCAATGCACGAGAAACACACAACAACTCAACCAATCTGGCTGAAACTTCACAGCATACCTAGACGGTAGTGATGCTGCATGAAAACAGACCGTTTACAGTAATAGTCGCGCTATCTGTTAGATTTTCTAAGGACTTATCGACGCATCCTCGTATTAAGAATTCGTACTGAACAAATGGTTTGTAACCATTTTAATGATTATTTTAGTGACAATATGCAATTGTTTCTTATGATTAAAGATATCTATAGCTAGTCAATTTGAAATAAAAAAACAAAATGAGAAGTGTTGAAATTACATGGTCACCCTATACAACGTATATGCTCTATTGTTATCTCACTCTTCGAGTGTCCTAAGCTTATCAACACATATGTTTTTTCTGTTCTTTATATTGTTCTTGATCGTAGCTTTAGATTTCGACTGCACGTGTATACATAAGTTAGATTATTATTTTCATTTTTTCTTTTTACAATAAATCTATATTAATCGGGTTATGGGCCCAGTTACCCAACAGTAAAAAATATTCTAAAAAGCGTCAATATAACCATGTCGTCACTATATTCTATTGACAAGCTTGATGATACCAATTATGAATATTGGTCTGTGCAGATGCGTAGTGTGCTCGTACACGGCGGATTGTGGAAAGTGGTTCAAGGCGGAACCAAGCCAGACAATCCAGAAGAACTCTCGCAATGGAACACTAACGATGAAAAGGCGTTAGCAACAGTAATGCTGAGCGTAAAGTCGACACAACTACATTACATCAAAGACTGTAAGACTTCTTCAGACGCATGGTTGAAGCTACAGGAACGGTACAGGCTTAAAGGTCCCATCCAGAAGATTACCTTATACAAGAAGCTGCTTAATATAAGGTTATCGGTTGACGAGGACATTGTGGACCTCATAAGCACGTTTAGCGCAATTATGGAACGATTGGTAGAGGCAGGTATTTTCATCCAAGAAGAATTGCTCAGTATAATTCTCTTAACAAGCTTACCAAAATCGTTCGAGAGTTTTGTTATTGCAATGGAAACGCGGGATCAGATACCAGCCTGTAGTGCAATCAAACAGAAACTTCTAACTGAGTCGGAAAGACGTAAAGCGCAAGAATCGATTGAATATGACACACATCAACAAGCGTTCAATGTTCGTTCGTCGAACAAAGGGAACAAGAAGGAGGAGGGGAAGACGTTCAAAGGGAAATGCTTCATATGTGGAGACAGAGGACACTATGCGAGTCAATGTGAGAAAAAGCAGGCGAACAAAAGTAAAGAGGAAGCTTTAAGTGTCGTCAGTTTGATGAGTCAAACATGCAATAAAAACAGGTCAAGTTTTTATATCGACAGCGGAGCTACATCACACATGTGTAATAATCGTAATATATTCGATAATTTGGAAGAGCATGAGGAGGATATTTGGTTGGCAGCAGATCGAACAGTTCGAGCAGTCGGTCGTGGAGAAGTATTATTTAAAACCAAAGAAAATAAAAATGTTCGACTCAAGAACGTTTTATATGCACCAGAATTGAATGCGAACTTTCTATCAGTTAGCAAAGCAATTGAAAATGGCAAGACAGCCAAGTTCACCAAGAATTATGCGCTGATTCTCAATGAACAGAAGGAAATCATATTGAAAGGAATAAAAAGCAACGGCTTATACATTGTTGAAGAAAAATCAGAATCTTTGTGCGCAGTAAGTAATATCCAAACATGGCATAACAGATATGGTCATCTTAATTATGACAGTCTGAAAGAATTACAACATAAGCAAATGGTGACAGGTATGAAACTGAAGAAATATGATAAATTTGTTTGCAATACATGTTCGATGAGTAAAATTCATAGTCTACCTTTTCCTCAGAAATCAGAACGTAGATCGGAGAAGTTATTAGAGCTAATTCATTCTGACGTATGCGGACCTATTAATATACCATCTATAGAAGGTTCAAGATATTTTCTTACCTTCATAGACGACAAATCAAGATTCATGACGGTTTATTTTCTTAAATCAAAGAGCGAAGTATTAGACAAGTTCAGACAATACAAGTTACAAGTCGAAGGACAGACACGTTGTAAGGTATTGGCGCTACGCAGTGACAACGGAACGGAATATATAAACCACGAATTTGATGCGTATTTACAAGAGCATGGTATACGACGCGAGGTGACTGTTCCCCACACACCACAACAGAACGGGGTGGCGGAACGAGCAAATCGGACGTTATGTGAAATGGCAAGATGTATGATTTTGCATGCTGGAGAGAACCAAAATTTATGGCTGAAGCTCGATGAGTCGAATTGATGCCATGTCCGTCTGTCTGTATGTATGTATGCAAACTAGTCCCTCAGTTTTTGAGCTAGAGAGCTGAAATTTTCATAGGTTTCTTTTTACCATACGCAGCACATTTTTCGGAATCAGCCGAATCGGACCACTTGGGGGGGAGGGGGGTGGTGGGGGGGGGGGGGTACCTCCCAAACAAACCCCCTTTTAAATTAATGTTCTTATTAAAAAAAGTTTTTTGTTTTTTAACATATGGAACTGAAATTTGGACACGATAAGTGTGTAATCTATGGCCATTAATCATGTAAATTTCATGATCCTAGGGCTACTAGGTGGGGTACCTCCCATACAAACCCACCTTTAAATTAATGTTCTTGTTAGAAAAAGTTTTTTGTTTTTTAACGTATCGAACTGAAATTTGGACTCTATAAGTTACCGATCTATATTCATCAACCATTTAAATTTCATGATACTAGGGTTACCAGGAGTGGTACCTCCCATACAAACCCAAATTAAATGGCAAACTTCTTTACATAGTATAAAGCAAAGTCGAAATTTCAAGAAGTTAGAATACTGATTTCTTCTAAACCACGCAACGTATTTTGATACGGTTTTCACTGTTAATTAAAGAATTTCCTTAGAAAAGTTTGCATGTACATAAATAATTGATTCAATAATAAAAGTAATTATGATTATTATCATTTATTATCCATATTTGTCATTCACAAAAGACAGCAACACTAAGTTTGACATTCACCAAAACAGGTATTTGTAATTCACTACAACATCAAACAGCTCTTTCTGGTTAACAAAACAATTCAAAAAGTAGTTCTTCCCCCATTTACCAATACTGCATTTTGATAATTTCACAGGTTGGCTTTGCGGACGAGTCCCGTTTTGTTCGCTTATAAAATTAATGTAGTTGTAATAGTGTTTTAATTTATGGAAGAACCATTTACTGCTACTACAATATTGCAGCTTTTCATTCTTTACACAGCAAAGTTTCTTCAAATGTGATTTTAGAATTAAATTAAAGTAATTATTATTATCATTTAAGCCATACTATAAGGTAAGGAAAACATTTGTTTACTTGCAATATAAGGAAAAAATGTCACCTACCAACGATCAAAAGGTAAAGTAAATCATTTAATTCTGTCAAAGATCAATGGACTGACACACTGAAACATACTACCCTGTAGACAATGCTATTGATCTAGAAGAGACTTTTCATTTCCCAACAGAATTTCTTAATTCTCTACAGCCTTCTGGTTTGCGCCCACATAAATTAGTTTTAAAAGTAGGGTGTCCCTATTTTATTACGGAACCTTAATCCACCAAAATTGTGCAATGGTACACGTTTACAGATAAAATCATTAAAAAAAACTACATAATAGAGTGTACAATACTGACCGGATGTGGAACTGGAGAAGTCGTTTTAATTCCCCGGATTCCATTAATTAACGGATCTACCTTTCCAATTTAGAAAATTGCAATTACCTATAAAATTGTCATTTTCAATGACAATTTCAAACATTCAACGTTGTGGGATTAGACCTGAGCATTCAGTGTTTTTCCCATGGACAGTTATATGTAGCTCTTTCACGCGTCACTTCAGTTCGTATTGTGTAATGACAAAAAAGCTGTAAAAATTGTATACAAACACATATTGTAAACAAAAATTTGTTAAAAAATTAATTAATAAAATTTCATGCTATCAATACCAAAGCGATATTTTTTAAATTGCACCCATGCAAAGCAGGGCGGTTTGCTAGTTTAAAGAATGAATATACAATAAAATTGCCACTCAAACTGATGTGATGCTAAGAAAGGAAGGTTGGATGTAACCCGGAGGAGCGTGAAGAGTTTTACATCTTAGGCATTGCCAATGATAGCCTTCTTTCTGGTTTTTGTTTTTGTTAAATATTTATTGGATAAAAATAAGCCTCCAACTTTATGGATATAAACAATTTGTGTGATAAAGGCGAGAGATTAACGTGTGGCTTAAAGCCAAAAAATTATATTTAATTAATATATGTCTGGTTAAATTAAAAGGAAAGCATACGTCCTCTTTGGCGTCCGTATACCCAAAGGTCATCAGGGTGAAGGCGCTTGAGAGTTCTCCTGAAAGTATTTATAGCCAAAGCAGCAGCTAGCCTGTTGACATGGTCATTATACCGGCTAGTATGCAAGTATAGTATTTGCTCACGAACAGAGAGGATTCTCAGGTCCGTGGATATCACATCATTACGAGCGTATCAAGGAGCGTTAACTATCTGAGGGCAGAGTTCTGCATCTTCTACATAAGGTATATATTAGATTCGGCTGTGGTTCCCAGAGGGGAATCCCATATGTCCAGGACGGGACCACTATTGCCTTATAAATAGAAACCTTGTTGCTCAGGCTAAGTTGACTCCTTGGCCGAATGAGCCAGTTAAGCTCCTTCAGTTTTTGACGACACACCCAAAAAGTTCACACCACGTCACTATTTTTCGTTACATACACTTTTTCAATTTCAGTAAGCCGCGTAAAAGAATTTCGTTCCAATAATAATAATAATCAAATAGCGAGATATAAAAAAAAAAAAGAAATTGACTTGCAAGAACTGGGAATGGAACCTATGACGTGCCAGCTCTCACATATTGCATATCGTTTTCTAAACGCCTTAGCTCACTCGGTTAATGACTGCTTTTGCCCAAATTTGTCTTATAAGCGAGAAAACGATTTTTTGAGGTATTGCATTTAATTTTTGTATGGTTTATTTGTTAGAAAAAATGAGACAACAAACATTTTTTATACTCTTCAAGCGTACATAAAAATGCACTCACACACACTGACAAAAATAAAAAAAAAAATAGAATAACAATTGTTAAATAGCAGAAAAAAGTATACATATAATGCAATTTTTTGAATTCTACATTATTCAAAAGATATACATAAATGGTATGTTTTTGTTTTTAATACTAATAACACTGTGCGACAAAAAAAAGCATTTTATTACATGAATGAAAACACCTATTCTTTATTAATTTGGGCATGCTGAACACGAATCAGTTAACAGTTTTAGTAATATAATTACACAAATAAGTATCTGTTATTAATATAATTATGTCAGGAATGCAGGACAACAGACTTTAACAGCTCACAGGCACAATATACAAAAATAAAACTAATAAACAGTAATGCAACCTGTACCATAAAAGACGGGAAAGTGTTGTAGTGCGGTACTATGTAATTTTATTTCTCAGGTGCGGAATCACATATTTTTAATGCACAGACTGTTATGTGGCTCATTTCTTTAATTTATTATTTTAGCCTGACGTCTTTTAGATTAATAACAGATACTTATATGTGTAATTTTATTACTATTTTTTTTTATAAAATTCTTAAAAATAAAAAAGAAGTACGATTTTTGATTGAAAAGTACCATTTTTTTGCTCTCTTTATTGATTTAATTTATCATAACTTTTGAATGGTACGTGTTAGAAAGAAAATTAACTAATTCGTGTTTAGCATGCCCAAATTAATAAAGAATAGGTGTTTTCATTCATGTAATAAATTTTTTTTTTTTCGCACAGTGTAATCAAATAGCGAGTAATAAAAAAAAAAATTTACTTGCTAGAACTAGGGATCGAAAACCGGTGACGCGATCTCTCATGTATGCAATACTGTTTTGTATTGTTGTTCATATACTGCAACAACGCCTTCGCACGCTCGTCCAACGACTACTATTGTCTGAATTGGGCTTGGAAGCGACAAAATGTTTTTTTGAGGTGTTGCATTTAATTTTTGTATGGTTTGTTATGACATTTGTTAGAAAAAACGCATTTTAAATGTTTTGAATTATAAATTAATTCATGTTTTGTGGGTCAATTTTCATGAAATAAAGTCTATGCTGTGCTCCAGAAAAAGATTCTTGTGTTTCAGTAATTTGATTTTGATTTGATCAGAAATCGCTCCAAATGTTCGACTCAGAAGCAGTCAAGGCAATGACAAAGAATTGCACAAATGAAAGGGTAAAACTTATCATGGCAGCCGGCCAATTCAATAATATGAATGAAGCCATATCCAAATTTCTCAACTGTAATGCAGAAGCAACTGGTATGCAAGACACATTACTAATATGTTCCCATAATAACAGATGTAATAACCAAGGAAATTTTAGAGGAAATTACCAAAGTAGAGATAATAGTTGTGGTACTTATAATAACTACAACAATTGTAACAGAGGACGCGGTGATTTCAGAGGAAATAACCGAGGTCGACATAATAATAAAAATAGAGATAATTATAATAATAACTAAGTCAATGGTAACGTACGAATTACTCAAGGTAATTCGGAAAACCAACAAACTTCCTTAAATATTCAAAACCAGCAAATTTGAAAGTTCATACTATCAATCTTAATTTTAATATCTTTATACAAGTAACAAATGAGAATTCAGGTAAAAATCTTACCTTATTAATAGAGACGTGCAGACATATCAATCAAGGGGATAGATAATAAAAGAATAACGCATATCAGTGGAATTGGTGAATGATCAACTAATTCCTCGTCGAATTAAAGACAGGTAAATATATAATTCCGCATAATTTTCACGTAGTTAATTCAAATTTTTCAATACCAAGTGATGAAATAATAGGTATGAATTTTATTAAAAAATTATTTGTCAATTAGACTTTCAACCAAATCAAAATTTGTTTACACTCAGACCAAAAAAATTTAGATTATCCTATACATATTCCCATAATTCACACAATTGACAATAACACAATAGTATTACCTTCACACTCTGAAGTCAGTCCGACAAATTAATTTGTATTCTACAGAAGATCACAAATACTTAATTCCATGTCAAGAAATTGCACATGGTATATGTACAGGAAACACAATTCTAACTCCAAAACAAAACATTTCATTTGAATTCTTAATATTACAAATTCGAATAAAATATTATAATTATGACATCGAAGTTAAATTTGAATCCTCTAACTAGATTAGGATATTAGTAAATAAAACAGATTAGACATAGAGATGAATGAAATATTGATCAAAACTACGAAAAAATTGTCCGATTCAACTATAAAGAATATACTAACAGATCTTATGCATCTAAGTATACTGACATATGCGGTCTAGAATCCGGATCTATAAAAACCATATAATTTTTATAAACAAAAATTAAGATTGAGAGATAAAGAACCCGTATATATAAAAAACTACCGAATTACTCAGAGTCAATAAGGATGAATTAACTAACCAAATAGAAAAATTGATTAAGGATCAAAATAGTGGAACCATCTGTGTCTGAATTTAACAGTCCATCTACTACTTGTTCTAAAAAAAATCATTACCAGATTCAGATAAGAACAGATGGCGTCCGGTAAATAGATTATCGCCAAATTAATACAAAAACTTTTAGCTGATAAATTCCCTCTTCCAAGAATAGATGATATTCTCAATCAATTAGGACAGAACAAAATATTTCTCGTGCCTAGCTTTAATGTCTGGATTTCATCAAATTGAACTAGAAAAAAAGTTCCAGAAACATAACGTCTTTTTCAACGAGCAATGGTTCCTATCGTTTCACGCGAGTTCCATATGGGTTAAAAATAGCACCAAATTCATTTCAAAGAATGATGACAATTGCATTTTCTCATCTATAACCATCGCAAGCATTCCTATATATGGATGATTTAATTGTCATCGGTTGTTCTGAAAAGCATATGATCAAAAATCTAACAACCGTTTTTGATTTATGCAGAAAGAATAATTTAAAATTACACCCTGAAAAATGCTCTTTCTTCATGCACGAAGTGACTTTTCTAGGTCATAAGTGTACTGATCGTGGTATATTACCAGATCACAAGAAATATGAAGTCATTGAAAAATACCCATTACTAGACGTTTTGTTGCATTCTGCAATTATTATAGATGTTTTATAAAAAAAATTAGCGGATTATTCACGCCAAATAACGCGTTTATGTAGAAAAAACGTAAAATTCGAATGGACACAGAAATGTCAAACTGCTTTCGAATATTTAAAAAACCAATTGATGAGTCCAACATTACTACAATATCCCGATTTCAGCAAAGAATTTTTCATTACCACAGATGCAAGTAAGCAAGCTTGTGGGGCTGTATTAACTCAAGACTATAATGGGAATCAACTTCCCGTAGCTCACGCATCTCGTGCATTCACAAAAGACGAAAGTAACAAAAGTACAATAAAACAAGAATTAGTAGCAATCCATTGAGCGGTAAATCATTTTCGAACATATGTATATGGTAAACACTTCACTATAAAAACTGATCATAGACCTCTTACATTTTTATTTTCAATGGTTAATCCGAGCTCAAAACTAACCCGCATGAGACCCGACCTAGTGGAATACGAATTCACTGTAGAATATCTTAAGGGAAAAGATAATCAAGTATAAGTATACGAGGACGGTTCATTAAGTACCCGTGTTAGAAATGAAGACAAAATTTGTTTTCAAAAAAATATTTTTTTTTTGCAACATAGTCCCCTTTTAGACAAATACACTTCTCCCAATGTTGCGGCCATGTTTTTAACACCTCCAAAAAATAGGATTTGTCGAACTCTCCAAAATACGCTTCTGTTTAGGCGTTGATTTCCACGTTTGAGCTAAATTTTTTTCTCGAGAGCCATTTCTTCATGTTACGGAACAAGAAAAAGTTGCAGGGAGCCAGATCGTGTGAATACGGAGGGTGTGGCAGCGATTCATAACGCAATTCTTGCAGTTTGGCGGAGACAACACAAAAAATCGTGATGAAACAACACCTTTTTTTTCGCCAAATGCGGCCGTGTCTCCTTTAATTTTTTGTCGAAGCGGTCCAATAACTCACTGTAGTATTGTCCAGTGATCGTTCTTCTTTTTTCTAAAAAATCCATGAGGATGACGCTCTTCGCATCCCGAAAAGTCGACGCTATGACCTTACCGGCCGATGGAACCGTCTTCGCCTTCTTTGGTGCAGATTCACCGGGAGAAATCCATTGTTTTGATGGTTGCTTAGTTTCTAGTGTGTAATGATGAATCCAGGTTTCATCAACGGTGACAACTCGACGCAAAAAGTCCTTCGGATTTCGCTTAAATTGCCCCAAACACTGCTTCGAAGTTAACAGCCGCATCTGCTTGTTGTCCAGCGTGAGCAATCGCGGCACCCATCGGGCCGACAATTTTTTCATCGTCAACTTATCATGTAAAATATTAATTTCCGTTCCGGTTGACACACCTACAGCCTTTGCTACTCGCGCACTTTCGTACGTCGATCAGCAAAAATCACATCGTGGACTTTTTCAATGATTTCCTCGGTAACCACGTCTGCCAGGCGTCCTGTTCGCTCTTCATCAAAAACGGATGTTCGCGCACGTTTTAATTCGTTGAACCAATTCTAACTGTGGTCAGAGATGGCGATGTGCCCCCATACACAGCATCCAACTTTGCTTTTATCTCCTCGCATTTTTTCCCATCCAAAAACAAAAAGCGAATTACTGAACGATACTGCTCTTTTTCCATCTAAGCGAAAATCAAAAAACCCGTCTGACTCGGATGGCTGCCAAATCGAAACTAACCTATCAATCAATTTGTATTAGCGTCATCTGATAGATGGCAGCACACAATGGTAACACTAACTTCACTCAGGAACGTCCTCTATCGTCAAACACGGGCACTTAATGCACCGTCCTCGTATGTAAGAGATAAAAACTAATAATAATAACAAAAAAAAAACCTTTTATGTAGATAGAATGAAAACAATCAAGAAAATAAAAAGAGAAGGGAAGATAATTTAGCAAATTTATATACAAAAACAAATAAATAAAATTAAATAAAAATTGTTAATGAAAATGTTAGTTAATAAATAAGTTTTTTTTGCAACATATATATTGTATATATATACAAAATTCCCAAATAGAAAAAATATCATTTACAAATACAAAATAACATTTTTAATTGTATTTATATAAAAATAATTTAATTTAATTTAATTTAATTGTACACAGAAACTAATTAAAATGCAAAATTTTGACATTACAATTAATGTTTGAAAATTATTATTTAACGATATGAAGTCATAATATATACGAGCCCCGAGCACTGTTAATTAATACGGCATGCTTTTATACGCGTGTGCAATGTTTAACATACGAATTTGAATTGCATAAATGATAGGGTAAAACTTATCATGGAAGCCGGCAAATTCCATAATATGAATGAGCCCATATCCAAATTTGTCAACAGCTGTACGGAAACAACTGGTGGGCAAGAGACAATATATACATAATAATAGAAACGGTAATCAATATCGAGGCAATAATAGATATCGAGGTAATGGAGGAAGTAATAATTACCGGGAAAATAATGTCGGAAATAGCTACCGAGGAAACGGCAGGGGACGAAGCCGTGTCGGTAGAAACAATGGGGGTAACAATAATAGATATTATAATAATCCCAACAACAATAACTATAACAACAGCAACAGCCAGAATGGAAATAATGGTAACATACGAATTACTCAAGGTAATTCGGAAAACCAGCAAAGTCCCTTAAGTACTCTAACCCAGTAAATTCATAAGTTCATACTATCAATCTTAATTTCAACATATTTATAAAAGTAAACAACGAATACACAGGTAAACACCTTACCTTATTAATAAATTCTGGAGCGGATATCTCCATTTTAAAAGAAAACACAGATAAATATCAAGTCATAGATTACAATGTGACAACACGAATAAGTGGTATTGGTGAGGGTTCTATCAATCCCACTGGATTAGCTTTTGTCGAATTATCGACAGAAAAGTATGCAATTCCACATAATTTCCACATAGTTAATTAAAATTTTCCAATACCAAGTGATGGAATAATAGGTATGGATTTTATAAAAAAATTGAATTGAATTGGACTTCAAACCAAAACAAGATTGGTTTACCTTCAGTCCAAATAATTTAAATTATTCAATACTCATTCCTAAAATTCATAAAATTGACAATAACACAATAGTATTACCATCACAATCCGAAATAGTAAGACAAATAAAAATAAATTCAACCGAGTCACAAATACTTATAGCAAATCAAGAAGTTGTAAATGGTGTATGTATAGGAAACACAATTTTAAATTCGAAACATACTTTCGTAAGAATTCTAAATACAACTGATTCAACCCAAGTTATAAATATGAACGAAGTAAAAATTGAATCCCTTCGGGATTATGAAATAGTAAGTAAAACGGATAGAAATAGGGAAAATGAAATTTTGACAAAACTAAGGAAACGTTTTCCACCATCTTTTAAGAATATACTAATAAACCTTTGTTCTAATTACACAGATAAATTCGGCCTAGAAACAGAATCGATATCCACCAACAACTTTTATAAACAAAAATTAAGATTGAGAGATAAAGAACCCGTATATATAAAAAACTACCGAATTACTCAGAGTCATAAGGATGAATTAACTAACCAAATAGAAAAATTGATTAAGGACAAAATAGTGGAACCATCTGTGTCTGAATTTAACAGTCCTCTACTACTTGTTCTAAAAAAAATCATTACCAGATTCAAACAATCTGGTAATAGATTATCGCCAAATTAATACAAAAAACTGATAAATTCCCTCTTCCAAGAATAGATGATATTCTCAATCAATTAGGACGAACAAAATATTTCTCGTGCCTAGCTTTAATGTCTGGATTTCATCAAATTGAACTAGAAAAAAAGTTCCAGAAACATAACGTCTTTTTCAACGAGCAATGGTTCCTATCGTTTCACGCGAGTTCCATATGGGTTAAAAATAGCACCAAATTCATTTCAAAGAATGATGACAATTGCATTTTCTCATCTATAACCATCGCAAGCATTCCTATATATGGATGATTTAATTGTCATCGGTTGTTCTGAAAAGCATATGATCAAAAATCTAACAACCGTTTTTGATTTATGCAGAAAGAATAATTTAAAATTACACCCTGAAAAATGCTCTTTCTTCATGCACGAAGTGACTTTTCTAGGTCATAAGTGTACTGATCGTGGTATATTACCAGATCACAAGAAATATGAAGTCATTGAAAAATACCCATTACTAGACGTTTTGTTGCATTCTGCAATTATTATAGATGTTTTATAAAAAAAATTAGCGGATTATTCACGCCAAATAACGCGTTTATGTAGAAAAAACGTAAAATTCGAATGGACACAGAAATGTCAAACTGCTTTCGAATATTTAAAAAACCAATTGATGAGTCCAACATTACTACAATATCCCGATTTCAGCAAAGAATTTTTCATTACCACAGATGCAAGTAAGCAAGCTTGTGGGGCTGTATTAACTCAAGACTATAATGGGAATCAACTTCCCGTAGCTCACGCATCTCGTGCATTCACAAAAGACGAAAGTAACAAAAGTACAATAAAACAAGAATTAGTAGCAATCCATTGAGCGGTAAATCATTTTCGAACATATGTATATGGTAAACACTTCACTATAAAAACTGATCATAGACCTCTTACATTTTTATTTTCAATGGTTAATCCGAGCTCAAAACTAACCCGCATGAGACCCGACCTAGTGGAATACGAATTCACTGTAGAATATCTTAAGGGAAAAGATAATCAAGTATAAGTATACGAGGACGGTTCATTAAGTACCCGTGTTAGAAATGAAGACAAAATTTGTTTTCAAAAAAATATTTTTTTTTTTGCAACATAGTCCCCTTTTAGACAAATACACTTCTCCCAATGTTGCGGCCATGTTTTTAACACCTCCAAAAAATAGGATTTGTCGAACTCTCCAAAATACGCTTCTGTTTAGGCGTTGATTTCCACGTTTGAGCTAAATTTTTTTCTCGAGAGCCATTTCTTCATGTTACGGAACAAGAAAAAGTTGCAGGGAGCCAGATCGTGTGAATACGGAGGGTGTGGCAGCGATTCATAACGCAATTCTTGCAGTTTGGCGGAGACAACACAAAAAATCGTGATGAAACAACACCTTTTTTTTCGCCAAATGCGGCCGTGTCTCCTTTAATTTTTTGTCGAAGCGGTCCAATAACTCACTGTAGTATTGTCCAGTGATCGTTCTTCTTTTTTCTAAAAAATCCATGAGGATGACGCTCTTCGCATCCCGAAAAGTCGACGCTATGACCTTACCGGCCGATGGAACCGTCTTCGCCTTCTTTGGTGCAGATTCACCGGGAGAAATCCATTGTTTTGATGGTTGCTTAGTTTCTAGTGTGTAATGATGAATCCAGGTTTCATCAACGGTGACAACTCGACGCAAAAAGTCCTTCGGATTTCGCTTAAATTGCCCCAAACACTGCTTCGAAGTTAACAGCCGCATCTGCTTGTTGTCCAGCGTGAGCAATCGCGGCACCCATCGGGCCGACAATTTTTTCATCGTCAACTTATCATGTAAAATATTAATTTCCGTTCCGGTTGACACACCTACAGCCTTTGCTACTCGCGCACTTTCGTACGTCGATCAGCAAAAATCACATCGTGGACTTTTTCAATGATTTCCTCGGTAACCACGTCTGCCAGGCGTCCTGTTCGCTCTTCATCAAAAACGGATGTTCGCGCACGTTTTAATTCGTTGAACCAATTCTAACTGTGGTCAGAGATGGCGATGTGCCCCCATACACAGCATCCAACTTTGCTTTTATCTCCTCGCATTTTTTCCATCCAAAAACAAAAAGCGAATTACTGAACGATACTGCTCTTTTTCCATCTAAGCGAAAATCAAAAAACCCGTCTGACTCGGATGGCTGCCAAATCGAAACTAACCTATCAATCAATTTGTATTAGCGTCATCTGATAGATGGCAGCACACAATGGTAACACTAACTTCACTCAGGAACGTCCTCTATCGTCAAACACGGGCACTTAATGCACCGTCCTCGTATGTAAGAGATAAAAACTAATAATAATAACAAAAAAAAAACCTTTTATGTAGATAGAATGAAAACAATCAAGAAAATAAAAAGAGAAGGGAAGATAATTTAGCAAATTTATATACAAAAACAAATAAATAAAATTAAATAAAAATTGTTAATGAAAATGTTAGTTAATAAATAAGTTTTTTTTGCAACATATATATTGTATATATATACAAAATTCCCAAATAGAAAAAATATCATTTACAAATACAAAATAACATTTTTAATTGTATTTATATAAAAATAATTTAATTTAATTTAATTTAATTGTACACAGAAACTAATTAAAATGCAAAATTTTGACATTACAATTAATGTTTGAAAATTATTATTTAACGATATGAAGTCATAATATATACGAGCCCCGAGCACTGTTAATTAATACGGCATGCTTTTATACGCGTGTGCAATGTTTAACATACGAATTTGAATTGCATAAATGATAGGGTAAAACTTATCATGGAAGCCGGCAAATTCCATAATATGAATGAGCCCATATCCAAATTTGTCAACAGCTGTACGGAAACAACTGGTGGGCAAGAGACAATATATACATAATAATAGAAACGGTAATCAATATCGAGGCAATAATAGATATCGAGGTAATGGAGGAAGTAATAATTACCGGGAAAATAATGTCGGAAATAGCTACCGAGGAAACGGCAGGGGACGAAGCCGTGTCGGTAGAAACAATGGGGGTAACAATAATAGATATTATAATAATCCCAACAACAATAACTATAACAACAGCAACAGCCAGAATGGAAATAATGGTAACATACGAATTACTCAAGGTAATTCGGAAAACCAGCAAAGTCCCTTAAGTACTCTAACCCAGTAAATTCATAAGTTCATACTATCAATCTTAATTTCAACATATTTATAAAAGTAAACAACGAATACACAGGTAAACACCTTACCTTATTAATAAATTCTGGAGCGGATATCTCCATTTTAAAAGAAAACACAGATAAATATCAAGTCATAGATTACAATGTGACAACACGAATAAGTGGTATTGGTGAGGGTTCTATCAATCCCACTGGATTAGCTTTTGTCGAATTATCGACAGAAAAGTATGCAATTCCACATAATTTCCACATAGTTAATTAAAATTTTCCAATACCAAGTGATGGAATAATAGGTATGGATTTTATAAAAAAATTGAATTGAATTGGACTTCAAACCAAAACAAGATTGGTTTACCTTCAGTCCAAATAATTTAAATTATTCAATACTCATTCCTATAATTCATAAAATTGACAATAACACAATAGTATTACCATCACAATCCGAAATAGTAAGACAAATAAAAATAAATTCAACCGAGTCACAAATACTTATAGCAAATCAAGAAGTTGTAAATGGTGTATGTATAGGAAACACAATTTTAAATTCGAAACATACTTTCGTAAGAATTCTAAATACAACTGATTCAACCCAAGTTATAAATATGAACGAAGTAAAAATTGAATCCCTTCGGGATTATGAAATAGTAAGTAAAACGGATAGAAATAGGGAAAATGAAATTTTGACAAAACTAAGGAAACGTTTTCCACCATCTTTTAAGAATATACTAATAAACCTTTGTTCTAATTACACAGATAAATTCGGCCTAGAAACAGAATCGATATCCACCAACAACTTTTATAAACAAAAATTAAGATTGAGAGATAAAGAACCCGTATATATAAAAAACTACCGAATTACTCAGAGTCATAAGGATGAATTAACTAACCAAATAGAAAAATTGATTAAGGACAAAATAGTGGAACCATCTGTGTCTGAATTTAACAGTCCTCTACTACTTGTTCTAAAAAAAATCATTACCAGATTCAAACAATCTGGTAACAGATTATCGCCAAATTAATACAAAAAACTGATAAATTCCCTCTTCCAAGAATAGATGATATTCTCAATCAATTAGGACGAACAAAATATTTCTCGTGCCTAGCTTTAATGTCTGGATTTCATCAAATTGAACTAGAAAAAAAGTTCCAGAAACATAACGTCTTTTTCAACGAGCAATGGTTCCTATCGTTTCACGCGAGTTCCATATGGGTTAAAAATAGCACCAAATTCATTTCAAAGAATGATGACAATTGCATTTTCTCATCTATAACCATCGCAAGCATTCCTATATATGGATGATTTAATTGTCATCGGTTGTTCTGAAAAGCATATGACAAAAATCTAACAACCGTTTTTGATTTATGCAGAAAGAATAATTTAAAATTACACCCTGAAAAATGCTCTTTCTTCATGCACGAAGTGACTTTTCTAGGTCATAAGTGTACTGATCGTGGTATATTACCAGATCACAAGAAATATGAAGTCATTGAAAAATACCCATTACTAGACGTTTTGTTGCATTCTGCAATTATTATAGATGTTTTATAAAAAAAATTAGCGGATTATTCACGCCAAATAACGCGTTTATGTAGAAAAAACGTAAAATTCGAATGGACACAGAAATGTCAAACTGCTTTCGAATATTTAAAAAACCAATTGATGAGTCCAACATTACTACAATATCCCGATTTCAGCAAAGAATTTTTCATTACCACAGATGCAAGTAAGCAAGCTTGTGGGGCTGTATTAACTCAAGACTATAATGGGAATCAACTTCCCGTAGCTCACGCATCTCGTGCATTCACAAAAGACGAAAGTAACAAAAGTACAATAAAACAAGAATTAGTAGCAATCCATTGAGCGGTAAATCATTTTCGAACATATGTATATGGTAAACACTTCACTATAAAAACTGATCATAGACCTCTTACATTTTTATTTTCAATGGTTAATCCGAGCTCAAAACTAACCCGCATGAGACCCGACCTAGTGGAATACGAATTCACTGTAGAATATCTTAAGGGAAAAGATAATCAAGTATAAGTATACGAGGACGGTTCATTAAGTACCCGTGTTAGAAATGAAGACAAAATTTGTTTTCAAAAAAATATTTTTTTTTTTGCAACATAGTCCCCTTTTAGACAAATACACTTCTCCCAATGTTGCGGCCATGTTTTTAACACCTCCAAAAAATAGGATTTGTCGAACTCTCCAAAATACGCTTCTGTTTAGGCGTTGATTTCCACGTTTGAGCTAAATTTTTTTCTCGAGAGCCATTTCTTCATGTTACAGAACAAGAAAAAGTTGCAGGGAGCCAGATCGTGTGAATACGGAGGGTGTGGCAGCGATTCATAACGCAATTCTTGCAGTTTGGCGGAGACAACACAAAAAATCGTGATGAAACAACACCTTTTTTTTCGCCAAATGCGGCCGTGTCTCCTTTAATTTTTTGTCGAAGCGGTCCAATAACTCACTGTAGTATTGTCCAGTGATCGTTCTTCTTTTTTCTAAAAAATCCATGAGGATGACGCTCTTCGCATCCCGAAAAGTCGACGCTATGACCTTACCGGCCGATGGAACCGTCTTCGCCTTCTTTGGTGCAGATTCACCGGGAGAAATCCATTGTTTTGATGGTTGCTTAGTTTCTAGTGTGTAATGATGAATCCAGGTTTCATCAACGGTGACAACTCGACGCAAAAAGTCCTTCGGATTTCGCTTAAATTGCCCCAAACACTGCTTCGAAGTTAACAGCCGCATCTGCTTGTTGTCCAGCGTGAGCAATCGCGGCACCCATCGGGCCGACAATTTTTTCATCGTCAACTTATCATGTAAAATATTAATTTCCGTTCCGGTTGACACACCTACAGCCTTTGCTACTCGCGCACTTTCGTACGTCGATCAGCAAAAATCACATCGTGGACTTTTTCAATGATTTCCTCGGTAACCACGTCTGCCAGGCGTCCTGTTCGCTCTTCATCAAAAACGGATGTTCGCGCACGTTTTAATTCGTTGAACCAATTCTAACTGTGGTCAGAGATGGCGATGTGCCCCCATACACAGCATCCAACTTTGCTTTTATCTCCTCGCATTTTTTCCCATCCAAAAACAAAAAGCGAATTACTGAACGATACTGCTCTTTTTCCATCTAAGCGAAAATCAAAAAACCCGTCTGACTCGGATGGCTGCCAAATCGAAACTAACCTATCAATCAATTTGTATTAGCGTCATCTGATAGATGGCAGCACACAATGGTAACACTAACTTCACTCAGGAACGTCCTCTATCGTCAAACACGGGCACTTAATGCACCGTCCTCGTATGTAAGAGATAAAAACTAATAATAATAACAAAAAAAAAACCTTTTATGTAGATAGAATGAAAACAATCAAGAAAATAAAAAGAGAAGGGAAGATAATTTAGCAAATTTATATACAAAAACAAATAAATAAAATTAAATAAAAATTGTTAATGAAAATGTTAGTTAATAAATAAGTTTTTTTTGCAACATATATATTGTATATATATACAAAATTCCCAAATAGAAAAAATATCATTTACAAATACAAAATAACATTTTTAATTGTATTTATATAAAAATAATTTAATTTAATTTAATTTAATTGTACACAGAAACTAATTAAAATGCAAAATTTTGACATTACAATTAATGTTTGAAAATTATTATTTAACGATATGAAGTCATAATATATACGAGCCCCGAGCACTGTTAATTAATACGGCATGCTTTTATACGCGTGTGCAATGTTTAACATACGAATTTGAATTGCATAAATGATAGGGTAAAACTTATCATGGAAGCCGGCAAATTCCATAATATGAATGAGCCCATATCCAAATTTGTCAACAGCTGTACGGAAACAACTGGTGGGCAAGAGACAATATATACATAATAATAGAAACGGTAATCAATATCGAGGCAATAATAGATATCGAGGTAATGGAGGAAGTAATAATTACCGGGAAAATAATGTCGGAAATAGCTACCGAGGAAACGGCAGGGGACGAAGCCGTGTCGGTAGAAACAATGGGGGTAACAATAATAGATATTATAATAATCCCAACAACAATAACTATAACAACAGCAACAGCCAGAATGGAAATAATGGTAACATACGAATTACTCAAGGTAATTCGGAAAACCAGCAAAGTCCCTTAAGTACTCTAACCCAGTAAATTCATAAGTTCATACTATCAATCTTAATTTCAACATATTTATAAAAGTAAACAACGAATACACAGGTAAACACCTTACCTTATTAATAAATTCTGGAGCGGATATCTCCATTTTAAAAGAAAACACAGATAAATATCAAGTCATAGATTACAATGTGACAACACGAATAAGTGGTATTGGTGAGGGTTCTATCAATCCCACTGGATTAGCTTTTGTCGAATTATCGACAGAAAAGTATGCAATTCCACATAATTTCCACATAGTTAATTAAAATTTTCCAATACCAAGTGATGGAATAATAGGTATGGATTTTATAAAAAAATTGAATTGAATTGGACTTCAAACCAAAACAAGATTGGTTTACCTTCAGTCCAAATAATTTAAATTATTCAATACTCATTCCTATAATTCATAAAATTGACAATAACACAATAGTATTACCATCACAATCCGAAATAGTAAGACAAATAAAAATAAATTCAACCGAGTCACAAATACTTATAGCAAATCAAGAAGTTGTAAATGGTGTATGTATAGGAAACACAATTTTAAATTCGAAACATACTTTCGTAAGAATTCTAAATACAACTGATTCAACCCAAGTTATAAATATGAACGAAGTAAAAATTGAATCCCTTCGGGATTATGAAATAGTAAGTAAAACGGATAGAAATAGGGAAAATGAAATTTTGACAAAACTAAGGAAACGTTTTCCACCATCTTTTAAGAATATACTAATAAACCTTTGTTCTAATTACACAGATAAATTCGGCCTAGAAACAGAATCGATATCCACCAACAACTTTTATAAACAAAAATTAAGATTGAGAGATAAAGAACCCGTATATATAAAAAACTACCGAATTACTCAGAGTCATAAGGATGAATTAACTAACCAAATAGAAAAATTGATTAAGGACAAAATAGTGGAACCATCTGTGTCTGAATTTAACAGTCCTCTACTACTTGTTCTAAAAAAAATCATTACCAGATTCAAACAATCTGGTAATAGATTATCGCCAAATTAATACAAAAAACTGATAAATTCCCTCTTCCAAGAATAGATGATATTCTCAATCAATTAGGACGAACAAAATATTTCTCGTGCCTAGCTTTAATGTCTGGATTTCATCAAATTGAACTAGAAAAAAAGTTCCAGAAACATAACGTCTTTTTCAACGAGCAATGGTTCCTATCGTTTCACGCGAGTTCCATATGGGTTAAAAATAGCACCAAATTCATTTCAAAGAATGATGACAATTGCATTTTCTCATCTATAACCATCGCAAGCATTCCTATATATGGATGATTTAATTGTCATCGGTTGTTCTGAAAAGCATATGATCAAAAATCTAACAACCGTTTTTGATTTATGCAGAAAGAATAATTTAAAATTACACCCTGAAAAATGCTCTTTCTTCATGCACGAAGTGACTTTTCTAGGTCATAAGTGTACTGATCGTGGTATATTACCAGATCACAAGAAATATGAAGTCATTGAAAAATACCCATTACTAGACGTTTTGTTGCATTCTGCAATTATTATAGATGTTTTATAAAAAAAATTAGCGGATTATTCACGCCAAATAACGCGTTTATGTAGAAAAAACGTAAAATTCGAATGGACACAGAAATGTCAAACTGCTTTCGAATATTTAAAAAACCAATTGATGAGTCCAACATTACTACAATATCCCGATTTCAGCAAAGGATTTTTCATTACCACAGATGCAAGTAAGCAAGCTTGTGGGGCTGTATTAACTCAAGACTATAATGGGAATCAACTTCCCGTAGCTCACGCATCTCGTGCATTCACAAAAGACGAAAGTAACAAAAGTACAATAAAACAAGAATTAGTAGCAATCCATTGAGCGGTAAATCATTTTCGAACATATGTATATGGTAAACACTTCACTATAAAAACTGATCATAGACCTCTTACATTTTTATTTTCAATGGTTAATCCGAGCTCAAAACTAACCCGCATGAGACCCGACCTAGAGGAATACGAATTCACTGTAGAATATCTTAAGGGAAAAGATAATCAAGTATAAGTGTACGAGGACGGTTCATTAAGTACCCGTGTTAGAAATGAAGACAAAATTTGTTTTCAAAAAAATATTTTTTTTTTTGCAACATAGTCCCCTTTTAGACAAATACACTTCTCCCAATGTTGCGGCCATGTTTTTAACACCTCCAAAAAATAGGATTTGTCGAACTCTCCAAAATACGCTTCTGTTTAGGCGTTGATTTCCACGTTTGAGCTAAATTTTTTTCTCGAGAGCCATTTCTTCATGTTACGGAACAAGAAAAAGTTGCAGGGAGCCAGATCGTGTGAATACGGAGGGTGTGGCAGCGATTCATAACGCAATTCTTGCAGTTTGGCGGAGACAACACAAAAAATCGTGATGAAACAACACCTTTTTTTTCGCCAAATGCGGCCGTGTCTCCTTTAATTTTTTGTCGAAGCGGTCCAATAACTCACTGTAGTATTGTCCAGTGATCGTTCTTCTTTTTTCTAAAAAATCCATGAGGATGACGCTCTTCGCATCCCGAAAAGTCGACGCTATGACCTTACCGGCCGATGGAACCGTCTTCGCCTTCTTTGGTGCAGATTCACCGGGAGAAATCCATTGTTTTGATGGTTGCTTAGTTTCTAGTGTGTAATGATGAATCCAGGTTTCATCAACGGTGACAACTCGACGCAAAAAGTCCTTCGGATTTCGCTTAAATTGCCCCAAACACTGCTTCGAAGTTAACAGCCGCATCTGCTTGTTGTCCAGCGTGAGCAATCGCGGCACCCATCGGGCCGACAATTTTTTCATCGTCAACTTATCATGTAAAATATTAATTTCCGTTCCGGTTGACACACCTACAGCCTTTGCTACTCGCGCACTTTCGTACGTCGATCAGCAAAAATCGCATCGTGGACTTTTTCAATGATTTCCTCGGTAACCACGTCTGCCAGGCGTCCTGTTCGCTCTTCATCAAAAACGGATGTTCGCGCACGTTTTAATTCGTTGAACCAATTCTAACTGTGGTCAGAGATGGCGATGTGCCCCCATAAACAGCATCCAACTTTGCTTTTATCTCCTCGCATTTTTTCCCATCCAAAAACAAAAAGCGAATTACTGAACGATACTGCTCTTTTTCCATCTAAGCGAAAATCAAAAAACCCGTCTGACTCGGATGGCTGCCAAATCGAAACTAACCTATCAATCAATTTGTATTAGCGTCATCTGATAGATGGCAGCACACAATGGTAACACTAACTTCACTCAGGAACGTCCTCTATCGTCAAACACGGGCACTTAATGCACCGTCCTCGTATGTAAGAGATAAAAACTAATAATAATAACAAAAAAAAAAACCTCTTATGTAGATAGAATGAAAACAATCAAGAAAATAAAAAGAGAAGGGAAGATAATTTAGCAAATTTATATACAAAAACAAATAAATAAAATTAAATAAAAATTGTTAATGAAAATGTTAGTTAATAAATAAGTTTTTTTTGCAACATATATATTGTATATATATACAAAATTCCCAAATAGAAAAAATATCATTTACAAATACAAAATAACATTTTTAATTGTATTTATATAAAAATAATTTAATTTAATTTAATTGTACACAGAAACTAATTAAAATGCAAAATTTTGACATTACAATTAATGTTTGAAAATTATTATTTAACGATATGAAGTCATAATATATACGAGCCCCGAGCACTGTTAATTAATACGGCATGCTTTTATACGCGTGTGCAATGTTTAACATACGAATTTGAATTGCATAAATGATAGGGTAAAACTTATCATGGAAGCCGGCAAATTCCATAATATGAATGAGCCCATATCCAAATTTGTCAACAGCTGTACGGAAACAACTGGTGGACAAGAGACAATATATACATAATAATAGAAACGGTAATCAATATCGAGGCAATAATAGATATCGAGGTAATGGAGGAAGTAATAATTACCGGGAAAATAATGTCGGAAATAGCTACCGAGGAAACGGCAGGGGACGAAGCCGTGTCGGTAGAAACAATGGGGGTAACAATAATAGATATTATAATAATCCCAACAACAATAACTATAACAACAGCAACAGCCAGAATGGAAATAATGGTAACATACGAATTACTCAAGGTAATTCGGAAAACCAGCAAAGTCCCTTAAGTACTCTAACCCAGTAAATTCATAAGTTCATACTATCAATCTTAATTTCAACATATTTATAAAAGTAAACAACGAATACACAGGTAAACACCTTACCTTATTAATAAATTCTGGAGCGGATATCTCCATTTTAAAAGAAAACACAGATAAATATCAAGTCATAGATTACAATGTGACAACACGAATAAGTGGTATTGGTGAGGGTTCTATCAATCCCACTGGATTAGCTTTTGTCGAATTATCGACAGAAAAGTATGCAATTCCACATAATTTCCACATAGTTAATTAAAATTTTCCAATACCAAGTGATGGAATAATAGGAATGGATTTTATAAAAAAATTGAATTGAATTGGACTTCAAACCAAAACAATATTGGTTTACCTTCAGTCCAAATAATTTAAATTATTCAATACTCATTCCTATAATTCATAAAATTGACAATAACACAATAGTATTACCATCACAATCCGAAATAGTAAGACAAATAAAAATAAATTCAACCGAGTCACATATACTTATAGCAAATCAAGAAGTTGTAAATGGTGTATGTATAGGAAACACAATTTTAAATTCGAAACATACTTTCGTAAGAATTCTAAATACAACTGATTCAACCCAAGTTATAAATATGAACGAAGTAAAAATTGAATCCCTTCGGGATTATGAAATAGTAAGTAAAACGGATAGAAATAGGGAAAATGAAATTTTGACAAAACTAAGGAAACGTTTTCCACCATCTTTTAAGAATATACTAATAAACCTTTGTTCTAATTACACAGATAAATTCGGCCTAGAAACAGAATCGATATCCACCAACAACTTTTATAAACAAAAATTAAGATTGAGAGATAAAGAACCCGTATATATAAAAAACTACCGAATTACTCAGAGTCATAAGGATGAATTAACTAACCAAATAGAAAAATTGATTAAGGACAAAATAGTGGAACCATCTGTGTCTGAATTTAACAGTCCTCTACTACTTGTTCTAAAAAAAATCATTACCAGATTCAAACAATCTGGTAATAGATTATCGCCAAATTAATACAAAAAACTGATAAATTCCCTCTTCCAAGAATAGATGATATTCTCAATCAATTAGGACGAACAAAATATTTCTCGTGCCTAGCTTTAATGTCTGGATTTCATCAAATTGAACTAGAAAAAAAGTTCCAGAAACATAACGTCTTTTTCAACGAGCAATGGTTCCTATCGTTTCACGCGAGTTCCATATGGGTTAAAAATAGCACCAAATTCATTTCAAAGAATGATGACAATTGCATTTTCTCATCTATAACCATCGCAAGCATTCCTATATATGGATGATTTAATTGTCATCGGTTGTTCTGAAAAGCATATGATCAAAAATCTAACAACCGTTTTTGATTTATGCAGAAAGAATAATTTAAAATTACACCCTGAAAAATGCTCTTTCTTCATGCACGAAGTGACTTTTCTAGGTCATAAGTGTACTGATCGTGGTATATTACCAGATCACAAGAAATATGAAGTCATTGAAAAATACCCATTACTAGACGTTTTGTTGCATTCTGCAATTATTATAGATGTTTTATAAAAAAAATTAGCGGATTATTCACGCCAAATAACGCGTTTATGTAGAAAAAACGTAAAATTCGAATGGACACAGAAATGTCAAACTGCTTTCGAATATTTAAAAAACCAATTGATGAGTCCAACATTACTACAATATCCCGATTTCAGCAAAGAATTTTTCATTACCACAGATGCAAGTAAGCAAGCTTGTGGGGCTGTATTAACTCAAGACTATAATGGGAATCAACTTCCCGTAGCTCACGCATCTCGTGCATTCACAAAAGACGAAAGTAACAAAAATACAATAAAACAAGAATTAGTAGCAATCCATTGAGCGGTAAATCATTTTCGAACATATGTATATGGTAAACACTTCACTATAAAAACTGATCATAGACCTCTTACATTTTTATTTTCAATGGTTAATCCGAGCTCAAAACTAACCCGCATGAGACCCGACCTAGAGGAATACGAATTCACTGTAGAATATCTTAAGGGAAAAGATAATCAAGTAGCGAATGCAATATCAATAATAACCATCCAAGAATTTAAGGATATACAAACTCAGATATTAAAAGTCACTACAAGAAATCAAATTAGACAGGAAAAATCCTGCGCAGGAATAGTAAAAAAAAATTTGCCCGGCAAATATTTCAAGAAGCTTCTAAGCCCAATGTATATGAAATCATTAAGAATGATGATGTACGAAGAGTAGTTAGCGACCTTTATACTAATGGAATTTTCGACTTCCGTCAATTTTTCCAAAGGCTCGAAACTGAAGTCGGTATAAATGGCATAAGCCAA